>PVIH01001633.1:0-60013 GCA_004025045.1 Sigmodon hispidus
GATATACAGGGATGAAAAAAAAAAATTCAGAGGGAAAGATGAACACAAAGAAAATATAGGTGTAGCAATCTTATTTGTATTTCTTCCCTTGATAAGCCATGCCTATCATTCTTATCCTCTGTATAGTTATTGTTAACTCTTCCACATTTTAAATTCTTTTTACTGTGTTTTTTTTTTTGATAAATACAAAATAAAGAAGTTAGAAAAAAAAAAAGAAAGAAAAAAAAAATCCCACAAGTGACAGAGTGGGTAAAGCACCCAGCATTGCCTGGCTCCTCTGCATGTCCTCGTGAACAACAGTCCATTCGCTAGTAAATGTGACCTTGATAAAAAGCAGATGCATCAAAACTTTACATACCAAGCTGTTTGAAATAGTTCTCCAGTGAACTCCAGGAATTCTTTTCAATTAAAGACTTGATAATGCCCCATGGTTGTTTCCTATATTTAATATCTGTGGAAACTCTAATAGGATGAGAAGGAAACAATATTTCTTTAGAGACAGACTTTAGCCAGCAGAAGAAATCAGGCAAGTTAAGGGGAGTATGGCCATAGACTACTTTAGCTATTCTGATGCAATAAAACATAAAATTGCATTCTGTGGGAAGCCAAAAGAATAAAACATCATTATTCTAATAAAACAAATTTGTTCTCTTAAAAAAAACATTGTGAGCTGCTAATAACCTCCTCAAATTGTAATACTCTGCCCTCACGTAAATATCAATGAAAGCTTCAAAAAATGCTAAGAAATTCAGCTGGTAGTGGTGGTACATGCCTTTAATCCTAGCACTCAGGATGCAAAAGCACGTGGATCTCTGTGACTTCAAGACCAGCCAAGTCTATAGAGCAAGTTCTGGGACAGCTCTCTGTTATCTTGAAACACACACAGAAAGAAAGGAAGAAAGAAAGAAAAGAAAGGAGGGAGGGAGGAAGAAAGAGAGAGAAAAGAAGAAGGAAGTGCTATGGGATTATGCCTTTGTACACTGTAGATATTTATTATTGCAAATATTGGTTTAATGAAACACTGGTGGGTTAAGTAGCTAGGCAGAAAGTAGAGGTGGGGCACTCAGACTAGGAGGATTCTGGGAAGTGGAAGAGCAGAGGAGAGATGACAGAGAGATGCAGAGAAAGCAGGATGAGAATGCTGCACTGAGCAAAAAGGTACTAAGCCACATGGCTAAGCATAGGCATATAGGTTAACATAAAGTGTACGAGTTCGATAGTAATAAGCCTGAGCCATAGGCCAAGCAGCTTGTAATTAATGGAAGACTCTGTGTGATTATTGGGACTGAACTGCTGTGGGACCAGCTGGGTGGAACACAGGAACTTCTGACTACAAGGAAGGAGGGAGGGGAGGGAGGGGAGAGAAAAGAAAAAAAGAGGGAAGGAGGGAAAGACGAAGAAAGAGAGAGAAGAAAGAGAAAGGAAAGAAAGAGAAAGGAAAGAAAAGAAAGGAGAAAGAAATTTCTAAATGCTTGGGGCAGTGGATCTCCAGTGATCACATACTAGTAGAAAGTAATTCTATTAATTAGCACCAAGCAAAGCCTGTGATGGCCATTGTTGGTCAAGGCACCAGTAATCTTTACTTCCCAGTGCAGCAGAGACCCTTACTGCTCACCATGTGTTGTTCCCTTGGAACTCCTGGCCCCTGTGGCCCTTAGACTGGGTCATGTAACTGGTTGTGGCCAGTTCTACCATTTTTTCTTCCTGTGGCAACTGAAGGACATTTGTTCTAGACTGTGCAGCCAGAGACTCGCAAAGCCTTTATCAGTTTCAGTCTTGAGTGAGTATTTCTACTCTTCTACTGACACTGCTGGACATTTAATTTAGGCAAGAAGTAAATCTTTGTTGTGATTGACTAAGAATTCAGGACTAATGTTACCCAGCATACTTTAAAACACTCCCTTGCAGTGACTCACCTCAGCCTGCACCTCTGCTTTGCAGATCGGACAATACAGTATCTATTCAATGTGTAGAAGTAGTCGTGGTAGGGAACATCATGTGTCAGTACTTCTGTATCTACTAAATAGAATTGTGCTTCTCGACTTTCTTTATACAGTGTCTGCCAAAATAAGATTAAAAAAATGCTTACATGTATATTTTTAATGTTATATGTCTCAGCAATTTAGAACATATAGACTGAAGTTCCTTCTCAAAATTCAAAAGACATCAAAAATCTTATTATGATAAGCTAGGACAGAATGAGAAATAAATCACATGATCTTTCTGTGTTTATTGGCTACAATGAGTTTTAAGTTAAAAATTAAATTGACAATTTAAAAATCAATTGAATAATACAAGAGCCACACTCTCACATTCATTCATCAGAGCTCGACGAAACCAAATGTCATCAAAGGTTAAAAAAAAAAAAAAAGAAATGGAGAAATTAGAGAAGATATCCCTTTCCCTAGACAGGGTTTAGTAGACCTGTCAGCTAGCTAACCCTTCTCCTTTTACCCATCCTTGAAGGAGGAAAGACTGGCTTCTATGTTTATAGAAGATTCTCCTATGCAGAAATTCCGATCTCCTCCTGTATATGTGACAATCTTTTAAGATGTTCTCAAAGATCAGGGAGTTACATTTTCTTTGACACCCATGGAGGAAGCAACAGCACCCTGCCTTCAGGCTTCACAGCTGTCCCATGTACTTCAATCATCTCTCAATCCTGCTCAGATTAAACACGGTCCCCTCTAAGTCTTCCCCCACTAGTCATGGAGAACAGTACCAGCTCTGTTAGTTTTTAAAACTCTTAAGCTTCCCTATAAATCACAGCAGCCATCTATCTCTTTGGCTTTCTCTCTGACATGATCCTATAAATTAGATCTTAGAAGTGTTTGTTCTAAAATCTTCTATCCTATAAAACTGTAGACACAGCACAGAGGGGAAGAGGGTACATGAACCCTCATGAGCTCATCAGCTACCTTCAACCATGATAACTTCTGTCAGCTTTCATCCAAGCCTGTCTCTCCTTCCTGACAGCCTCCCTCTTCAGGGCTAGGTTAGTGTTCAAAGACATCTGAGACATTAATATAACTTTAGACAATACTTCAGTTTACATTGTTATAAATTCACTTGTAAGTATCTTTTGAAAATGTCCTTGGCCAGGCAGTGATGGCACACACCTTTAATCCCAGCAGAGGCAGATGGATCTCTGTGAGTTCAAGGTGAGCCTAGTCTACAGAGAGTGTTCTAAGACATCTAGAGCTATACAGAAAACCCTGTCTCAAAATAAATAGGTAAATATATAAATAAATAAATGTCCCACCTTTAAAATATAGCTACAGGGTGGAGAAGACAGCTCAGTGGTAGAGTGCTTCTCTAGCATGCCTGAGATTCTACGGCCTAATGACATAAAAGTTCCTCAAATCTCAGTCTCTTCAGCAGGGTCTATTTGACCAAGCATGAGACAGTGTGCTTTCTAGGCTCTGAAGCCCCTTCTAAACCATGACAGTTCATCATCCCTTGCCAGGTACTGGGTGAAACTATGTCACAAATTGTTGCTGTGGCAGGCATCATCTCTCCTGCTTTAGACATGATTCCTCTGGACCCCGACAGAGTCACATACCTGTTTTTCCGTGGCAGAAGTGCACTTTCCTATAAGTGGGTTACTGAGGACTATAGTGTAGGTCATGGTTCTCAGCTGATGGCCTCCAGACTCTATGGTCCAGGGGGTAGATACCACATCTAATCAGAGAAAGCAGAGGGACTTTAAGTTGAATCAAAGGTGTAGTTTGAGAATTAATAAACATTTATAAGCAGTCCAAGTATATCTGTCAAAGTTTTACACTTCATTTAAAAAGGCAACATCACATACCAGAGACTCTACCATTCAGGACATTATATAAATATAACATGTTTAGGCATTCATTTAAAAAATACATTTAATTTCAAAGTGCTTTTTCAGATTATTTGGTCATATGTTGTGAGATATTATTTTAAGATGTGTTACATTTGTTTATGCTATGGAACATTTGTTTTATGGATTGTTTCATTCTTTTATGTTGCATTTGTTTAACTCTGTGAAGCTGTGTTACTTTGTCTATCTAAAACACCAGATTGGTCTAATAAAGAGCTGGATGACGAATAGTACGGCAGGAGAAAGGATAGGCAAGGCTGGCAGGAGAAATCTGAGAGGAGAGGATCAGGAACAAGAAAAAGAATAGAGGAAGACCCAAGGGGTCAGCCAGCTACACAGCCAGAGAAATAAGTAAAGAAAAGATATACAGAAATAGCAAAGGGTAAAAGCCCAGAGACAAAAGGTAGATGAGATAATTTAAGAAGAGCTGTCTAGAAACACGCCAAGCTAAGACCTGACATTTATAAGTAATAAGTCTCTGTGTGTGATTTATTTGGGAGCTGGGTCATGGGCCCCCAAGGAGTAAAGAGTACAGAACTAAAGAGTAAGGAAAAAAAAGCCAACAGTCATATGTCAGCCTACTCCAGCTGACATACATACACAAATAACACTGTTAATCAGAAAGAAATGGGATCAACAGTTATCATTGAATTCTGTTATTGAAATTCCATACTATTAAAATAAAGCAACAATCAAGATCTCTTTTCCAAGCATGTTACACTTGATTTTCAGCATGTTACCAACAAGGCTTACTGAATTTTGATTTGCCAGAATACCCTCTGATTAACATCATATTGGGAGTGCTGAAGACTGAACTGAAGTTCTTTATCAGATAAAACATCAAGAATGAAACTGTAAGACAACGGCAACAAAAGGATATATTGTCCTTTTTTATGGAGCTAGTGTAAAAAGGAAAACGACAGGAATTGCAGAATACTTTAAGAATCTTTTGTGTTTGATAAACAATCTAGACTGGTGAAACTTCACACTCATTGAAGTGGCTATTATAAAATACTAGAAGTAACAAATGTTGATGATTCTGTGGCAAAACTAGAGTCTCTATGCATTGCTGGTAGAACTGTAAAATGTGCAGTTATAGGATACAGAATGGTCGGGCCACAAAGAAAATAAAGTACCCTTTAATGCAACAGTCTGCTTATAGACAACTAATATACAGTGAGCAGAACTCAAAGTGAGGACTTAAGTTGATATGTGCACATTAATAGCCAGGGCAGTGCTTATTTCACAGTAGCCAAATATTATAAACAAGCCAAGTGTCATTAATGAATGAATACAGAGAATATGGTATTATATATACATAGATGGAATAGAATTCTACCTTTAAAAGAGGTGGAATTCTGCTACTTGTCCTCTCATGGATGGATGTGAAGACATTATTTTTAAAGTGTAAAAGTTCTCAGTAAAAAACAAATGTTATATACTTCATTTATATGAAGTAGCCTGAGTAGTGAAGTTCACGAATACAGAAGATGGAATGGTGATCTCTCGGGAGCTGTCAAGGAGATAGCGTTATCATTTATAGGTTCAGAGTTTCCATTTGGGTTGACAAGAAAGGTCTGGAGCTGAATGTAGTGATAGCTGTACAACAATGGATATATGTAATGTCTCTGAACTGTATTCTTATAAATGGCAAACTTTATATCATGTACATTTCATCACAACTTTAAAATCTGAGAAGCCTAGGTAAAGTAAATATGGATGTTATTTATACTAGTCATGTAGCTTTTCTGAAGGTTTACATTTATCTAAATAAAAATACTTTAAATTGAATTTTTAATTAAAATGATGCTGTGCAACTATAAGTAGAAATTAAAGGGGAGCTGGAAAGATGGCTCAGCGGTTAAGAGCACTGACTGCTCTTCCAGAGGGCCAGGGTTCAATTCCCAGCACCCACATGGCAGCTCACAACTGTCTTTAGTTCCAGGAAAACACCAAGGCAAATTAAAAATTAAACAAATAAATAAATAAAAAGTTTGGTTAAAAAAAAAGAAATTAAAGAAACTGCCAATTTAAATGCTTCTTATTAAAATAAATTAGATCTACAGGGCTGGTGAGATGGCTCTGGAGATTTCTTAGTTATTTTGTTGCCATGACAAAATACCATGTCCAAAGCCCCCAGCAACAGTGACCCAAAGCCTCCAGGGAGAAGACTATGCCTCCTAAAAATTCTAGAGACTCTGCAAACAGCGCCACCAATTGGAGACCTGGTATTCAAATGCCCAGGAAACATTTTTCATTCAAACAATTATAGCAGGTAAAGATGCTTGGCACCAGCCCTAACAACCCAAGTTTGATTTTCTGAACTCACATGGTAGAAGGAGAAAACCAACCCTAATAAGTTGTCCTCTGACCTCCACACACGGACATGCACATGCGCACACAAGTATCCATGCACATTGTGAAAAAAAGAGAAGAAAAAGAAAGACAGCTTTGATCAGTAGGCAGCAGGTTATAAAAATAACAGTGTGGGTTATAGTCATAAGCAAATTATCCTTTGGAGAAAAGCCTCTTGACTCATTCCAGAACTACCCTGTAATGTGCCTATAACTGTCCAGACTTTTAGTAAGCTAGAAGCCTTTGATTCCCGAAGCTATTTATGACACTAGAGAGTTAAAAACCAGATAGATACTAGAAAACAAATGCAGTTGTGCTGAAAATAGCAAACTTTACTTCATACTAATTTTAATAACCTGTGCTGCTTCCTGAACATAAAAACGGCAATGCCGCATCAACAGTTGCTGTGGGATAATGCTACTGTTCACTGTAAAGATTTGTCACTTGTATTGGTTTAATAAAACACTGATTGACCAGTAGCCAGACAGGAAGTAAAGGTGGGGTGACCAGACTGGGAGAATTCTGGGAAGGAGAAAGGCAGAGATGCAGAGGCCAGCCAGACACAGAGAATACAAGAGAATGTTAGACTAAGAAAAGGTACCAAGCCACATAGCTAAACATAGATAAGAATTATGGGTTAAGTGTACGAGCTGGTTAGTAATATGTGTGAGCTACTGGCCCAGCATTTACTATAATATTAAGCTTCTGAGTCAATTATTTGGAAAGTGACTGCTGAGTATTTGAGAGTTTATGGCCAGGACAGAAAATTTTGACTACAAATGGGATGGACCATACCTAACTCTTCACAAGTACCAAGTCCTCCAGACAGAAATCAATAGCAAAGATTGACTCCTAAAGTTAAATAAATAAATAAATATGTATATGTGTGTGTGTGTGTCTGGAACACTTGATAAAAATTAATTTTTAAAAATTACTATCATCTTATTTAACATATTTAACAAAGTAGAGCTTTTATCACATCAAAAGAGATACAGTTAAACTAAATATAAGCCACTGGGCAGAGGACAACTTACATCTAGATAGTCTATATTTTTCATGGAAAATAGAAAAATTATTTTTAAAGCTATGAAACTCAGGATATAATCACAAAGTTCCATATCAACAGAGCCCCTTTGCCACTCTACTGTAACTATATGCATTTGCTTTTGGTCCTGGATTCCTTATCAGTGATCTCACCTATGGATAAGTGCTTGTGCTCTTGTGACAGACTCAGTAACTTAATGGCTAACAAAACTCCTCATGTTATAGAATTGATTCACTGACCATGTCAAATAGCTTACCTTATACAAATGGCTACAGCTACTGTGTTCTAATTTTATATGATTAACTTCTAAAGTTAAAAAAATATATTGAAACATTTGATACAAATTACTTTTTTTAAACTTAGTATAAACTTATTTGACCTATTTAACAAAGTAGAATTTATACCACATGAGCAGTAAAATTCTTCTTCTGGGAGTGTAATCAGCTCCATAAAAATATGTGTTTTCATTTCATTTTATTTTTTTTCTTTCTTTTATTTTTTTAAATATTTATTTTATTGTATGTGAATTGGTGCATGTATAACTGTGTGAGGGTGTCAGATCTTGGAATTACAGACAGTTGTTAGCTGCCATGTGGATGCTGGGAATTGAACTCAGTCCTCTGGAAGAACAGTCAGTGCTCTTAACTGCTGAGTCATCTCTCCAGCCCCATGTTTTCATTTTATTATAGTAAACACACAGGTGCACTACTACTCCAGCTCATATATAGGACTTCTTAGCTGCACCCAAAAACAGCCTCCCAGGCTTTACCCATCTACCCCTCCACAACAGCAATGGCCACACTGACTTTGCTGTCTCTGTAAAGAAATTACACAGCATGCACTCTTTGTACTAGCTTCTTTTGTTTAACGCTGTGTCTGTGAGGTTTACTCACAGTTATAGGTGGGAGTCCACTGTTGTTTGCACTGGTATATGGAATTCTTTAGTGGAAGCTTTAATATAATTTGTTACTCTGTTACTGATGGGTGTTTGAGATCATAAACAACGCTGCCCTGATCCCAGTTCTGATGAATGTGTACCTCAGAGTGGAAGAACTGAGTCCAGGAATAATAGCTGCAATAGATACTACAGGCCATTGACCAAGTGGTCGCTTCAGTTTACACCCCACCTGCACCCAGTTGTCACATAATAGAACCCTTTTGTATAGGGTTCAACTCGACTGAATAGGTAAAAAGCTGCTGTTTATAAAGGGCATAAATCTAACTTTCACTTACCTAATTAAACTATTAGATAGTTCACATGTAGATTTTAACCAAATATTTAAATCCCAGTTTTAAAATCAATACCTTAAAACGTGTCTAATGCCCCTTCACACATACACACACATCATCATCAGTTTCAACCCTCTAAAGATAATCTTCCCAAGTTCATTATTAGGTAAGAACAGAAGACCAACCTATTATATTTCTAGAGTTAGCAAATCTCTGCATAAAATGTGAGCTGGTGAAGAGCAATTCAAACATTCTCTCAGCACTGATGTGGAAGACACGGTTGATGTAAAGTCTTCCGTGAAGATCTTTCTTAGGAATATTTTCTAGAAAAACAAAACACAAACCAGAAGAAATTAAGAAAAGATAATTTTAATATTTAGAGGGATGTGTTTTACTTTGGTCTTGATACAAAACAGTTTTAAAATGAGATTATCCTACTTCTGAATACTAAAAATACAATAAATTGGAAATACATATATTAAACATAAGCACATGTATTTGACTAAATAAGATCACTATTTTCAATTGTTAAAATCCCACATGCACAGAAACACTTAACTAGAATAATATCAAACTCCTTCTATAAATTACCTCAAAAATGAATGTTTCGTATTTCTTAACTTCAAGTCATACTACTGAATACATTCAGTAAATATTAAGTCATCAGTGGCTCCATTTGCTTCATGCACTAACACATTGGCCCAAATGATCTCACTTGGCTTACTGCTGGCTGCCCCAGGTAGAGATCACTATATTCATAGCATATTCTCAATATCCTACATTAAAGTGAAAATAATTCCCTCTGAAAAGTATTCTCCAGAGCTGAATAATGCCCAGTAGAACAGTACTTACTCCTTCTGGGAACTTGATAGTTAAGTATCTGCTGAAAATTCCTGCAGCAAATGAAGTAATGTCTGATGGTCACATACTCATCTATATGTCAGACACTGTGCTAATCACCTTCCAGCACTGATGCTTTTCAGATATACACAGTCCTTTGGAAGAAGTGGCCTTATCATCTTCCTCTACGGAGGAGGAAAGTGTAGCACAAAGACAATTGCTGAGATGCCAAGGTCAGGAGTGACTGCTCCAGAATTTGAATCCACTCCAGCACACACAAAAAAACCGTACCCTTCATTTTACATTGTCAAAAAGAGTCTAACTGAAAAGACTATTTTAAGGGGGGGGGATAGAAAAAGAGAAGGGCAGGAATAGAACCCTGGTGTGTAATGGAAACACACAACACAAAATTATAATGATTTGAGGACAATGACTACTTATAATCTCAAGCCTTCTCCTCCACCAAAACACATTTAAAAAAAAAAAAAAAAGAAGAACCAAAAACTCTGGAGGCTGGAGAGATGGCTCAGGGGTTAGGAGTGCTGGCTGTTCACCCAGAGGACCTGGGTTCAATTCCCAGCACCCATATGGCAGCTCACTACTGTCTGTAACTCCTGTTCCAGAGATCTGACCTCTTCATACCAATGCACATAAATAAAGCTAAATGGATTTTTACAAACAAACAAAGAAAACTCTGACAAGGGCTCCAAACGCAGAAGCCAAACTCCGAGGATGGTCTGTGTAAAGAATCTGTCAATATTAACCTTTGGGAGCCAGTGTGTTTAAACAAGACATGGCCAAACCCAGAAAAGCATCCAACCCTGCCCCCACCACCATTGCTCGCTCCTTTACTATTGATTTGTGTGCAGAGAATTTACAAATGCCATGTGGATACCGATTTACCCTCTTCCTGTAAAAGCACTATTTAGAGGCAGAACAATTCAATGAAATTTCAAAGAGCTCCTTAGGTGTAGAAATCATTACTGAAATTAGGCAATTTGCTAAAACTCTGTAAGATAGCCTCCCTGCTAGGCTTTCACTGACACAAAAGCATTATATGTTCATGATAAAAAAAATAACTCAGATATTCACAATGGAAGCCAACAGCTATAGGTGATTCAACAGAATTTCTTCAGAACATTCTTTCCATACAAGGATATAACCCAGAATGCTACATTGCATTTAGTTATTTCTCCTTAGTTGGCTCTAATATTAGGTTCTAATTATGCTGCCTCATACTTTATGCTTCTTTGTTATACTCTTGAACCCTGGAAGAGTGCTAGTCAAGTTATTTTACATAATGATCTTCAATCTGGGCTTGCCTGGTGTTTTCCAGGAATAAGCTGGAATAGTGGATTTGGGGGGAAATATTGAAAGGCTGTAATGCTCTTGGCTCTTGTGAATGATATAGTGAGAAAGCTGAGTGAACAAGGGACGCTATAGGTAGCTCTGGCTTTTATCTGAGGGGGCATATACCCTAGAAAAGACTAATTATATATGCATGAGTTCTATATCTCCCACATCCCCATTAACATCTGTTGGATTTTTGTTTCTTTTCTACATAATGGCCATTCTAACTGAGGTGAGATGGAATCTCAGTGTAATTATTTGGGGTTGGTTGGGTTTTGGGTGGGGGTGGTGTTTGTCTGGTTTTTGTTTGTTTTAGACAGAGTTTCATATAGCACATGTTGGCCTCCAAGTTATTATGTGACTGAGGATGACCTTGCACTTCTGATCCTTCTGTCTGTGATTCCATTACTAGGATTACAGGCCCATGTCACTATGTCCTATTTTATGCAATGCTGGGAACCAGATTCAGGGCTTGGGCAGTGTGCTAGGCAAGCACTCTAACAAATGTGCTCTGCTCCCTAGCCCGCTAATGTAGTCTTCCTCATGAGCTAAGAATACTAAACATATTCATGTGTCATTTGTTAGCTATGTGTATTCTTTTATTTGGAAAGTGGTTTTTTAGCTAACTTGTCCATTTATTAACTGAATCACTTGCTCTTTGGCTATTTAACTTTTAAATATTTTCTGAATATTAATTGTTGTTGGATACAAAAAGTCCTTCTCCTATTCTGTAGGATGTCTTATCACTCTATTGAGCTTCTTTTGCTGGGAAAAATTTTAAACTTAAATGCAATATAGTCCAAGTGCATCTGATACCTACTCTATACCTAGAAGCAGCCAATTCTCTTAAGGGGGCCCTATTTTATAAATTTTCAAAAGTGAGTTAATTATTTATATTGAAAATGGAAAGATTACATTTAAGTATACTCTTCTATACAGTATTTTCATGTTTCTCCTAAGCCCATTAAGTGAAAGATTCAGAATTATGACTGATAAAAGTACAATTTACTATATTGGTATCAGAAATTAATATCTACATAGAAATTTGCTCAAGGAAATAAGTAAATGAAATAAATTTTTCCTGCTTTGGGCTACGCATTGAATTACATTTCAATTCTCTCCAAAGAACAATATCAATAATACTGCTGTAAACTGGTATCATAAAAGAAAGGAAGGAAGGAAGGAAGGATGGATATTTCTCAACTCGGGAGCAGGGTACTTTTGTCAATATAAGAAAAAAATATCAGCTGAGGGACTGGAGATGTGGTTGCTCTTCCAGAAGACCTAAGTTTGGGCCCCAGCATTCACAATGAGAATGTCCTCCGTGACTCCAGCTCCAGGAAATCCAAGGAGCCCCTACTTCTGTGAACACCAGCAGTTGCATGCACAGACACACACACAAATATACATAATTTAAAACATTTTTAAAGTATCAGTTTAAAGGTATCAAGTATAAATAATTTAGAATGAGAGGTAAGTGAATATAGGGGAAATGCAGTAACATGAAACTCAAAACATACACAGCCAGTTGTTTTGAAGATGCATAGAAATGTCCTACATAGGTAAAGATTGAGTTGGGGAGGGTACATTGATTCTCTCCATGAGACAGTGGCATGATGCTCTGTTTTAATTAGTTTTGCCAGTGATGCATGATTCTAGAGTGAATCTCTATGTCAAAAGAATACAGTGTTCCTTCTCCCAAACTGCAGCACAAATGTGATACGAATGGCAGAGTGGGATTTTCTCATTTTCCTATATGTTCAAAAAACCTCCCACATCAATGTCCCAATCTCCCAGCTTTCTCTCCTTCATTTGACCTTTGTCCCTAATTCATTTCCTGCCAATGTTTTCATCATTTTACAACTTAAGAGGAAACCACAGTCATCATCATACTCATTTGAAAGACCTGATGAGCCTGAGGATTGAAACTCATTTAGAGAAAACAATGGGATCACCCAAATTATCTAATGGTAATCTAATAAGAAAAACTCACCCCTGCACTTGAAGGACACTCTAGGGAAAACACCATGTAAATGCTCACTGCCAAACCAGCCAGTGTTTGCAGGGGCATCAATAAGGAACAGAGGGACCAGGGCCCATGGACAGTCATCATACACTATTATCCTTCCTAGATGTGTGTGCAGCTTTTGAGTTTTAATGTTGCTTGTCCAGGAACTCAGCAATGAAATGACTTTTTAAGGACAATTCTTAAGAGCAGGTTTAGTGAAAGGAAAAATTATTTCTTGTTTTGGTGTCACTTGCCTATTTGGCCACTGGGTGCCAGAATAGATCTTCCTAGAGTTCCAGGTTCAGTCAGGCAGCGCAGGACTAATTCATGCCCCCTCATCCTAACTCATACATAGCACTAGGAAGGCCACAGAACTCACCATTCCTGTCATGGCTACCTTACTGACTTCAGGAAAGTACTTCTTATAAAACCTACTGGGTAATATGACACACTACAGATTATGAGCATTTACAGAAAGTAGGGATCATGGTTTGCCAGTAAGTTTCCCATAATCATCTTTTGTTGTTATTGTTATTATATTCTCAACTATTCCCTGCTCCATGCCCCATCTCCTGGGCACACACTGAGGTAAGAACAAGAAGGTAACTATTCACAGCCAGCAAGAGTGTCCTCACCAGAATGCAATTCTGCTGGGCCTGACCTGTGACTTTTGCCCTATAGAACTGTAAGGAATTACATTGTTCTCTCCTGAGGCATGTGACTGGGAGTGTCTGTCATGGCAACCCAAGCTGCCTATATAATATGTAAGCATGGAAGAGGCATACCAGGCAGGCTCAGCACATGCTTGTCCTGCTTTAGAAAGCCGAGGTACCTTCAGCAGCTGCTGCTGATAGCCCCTCTTTCTCTGGGAGAGTGGCTGGCCTGGCTGATGAGCAAATCCTCCTCATTTTCAGCAGCCCTGTTACCTCAGACACACGAGAGTGGGTTATTCTCTAACTTGACCACCATCAATGTTAAGGATACTATTTTGATCTCTCTGACTTTGCTCTTTGTTTCTTTTCCCAGTTGGCATATCAAGAAGGATGCTATTTGTTGAGTCCATGCAAATAAAGGACACAATAAACATCCCAGCTAGACTACAACACATTTGATGCCCAGAAGGCTCTTTATTCAGTATAGGTTCTGGTTATTCATCATTAGCCCAACCTATTGGTCTTCTAAAACCAAATGACCTATTGTTTACATTTCATTTATTTACTGTGGGGAGGGTACATGGACTGTCACACACATGTGGGGCCAAAGGTCAGCTTGCAGAGTTGCTTTTCTCCTTCCATTATGTGGATCCCAAGGACTGAGCTCAAGTTATTTAGCTTAATGGCAAGTACCTTTACCCACAAAGCCGCATCGCTGGCTTCATAGGTTATTTTTAAATACCATATAGAATATTACTTGCAGCAGCTTTCTTTGTTACAAAAAAAAAATTCAATGACAGAATGTTCTTTAAAAGTGATTGGGAAAAACCAAAAAGTGATTTGAAGCAGGTGGTGGTGTGCATGCCTTTAACCCCAGCACTTGGAAGTTAGAGGCAGGTGGATCTCTGTGATTTCTTGGCCAGCCTGGTCTAAAGAGTGAGTTCCAGAACAGCCAGAGATACACAGAGGAACCCTGTCTCCCAAAAAACAAACCAAAAAAATAAAAAATTTAATGGATATTGATCCTAATAGAGACAGTTCAGAAGTAATTGCGAAGGTGTGACCATGTGTCTGCCTTCAAAGTTATTTGTAAATATTTCTCAAAAATAATCTAAAATTTAGCAATAGTCAAAAGCATGTAGCTTCGCCCATACAGAGTGAAAGAATAATCTTCTAAGTAATGTTTTAAAGAAAGAGTTGCTTTTTAGACATTTCATTCCCTTTTAGAAGTCACACAGTAATTTAAATGAGTATTCATCTCAGAATGTACAGCTGCCATGACTACTTGCATTTGTGTGTGTGTAAAATCAGGCTGGTAGAGCCTTTGTTAAGGTGTGTGTTTGTTTGAGGCAGGGTGTAAAGTAACTCTGTGCCTTTGCTAACCTGGAACTCATTGTATAGACCAGTCTAGCTTCAAACACACAGAGATTCTCCTGCCTCTGCTTCCCACCACCACACCTAGCAGGTATCCTTTTTCACAAAGAAGAAAGAGAGAGAAGAATTTGGGAAGTGCTGGACACGGGGTACTTCTGAATCCCAGCAGTTTCGGAGGCAGGAAGATCTCTGAGTTGAGCAGCACTAAAAAGTAAGTTACAAGTCAGCCACCCAAGACTACACAGCAAGAACCTATCTCCAATAATAATAATAATAATAATGGAAGAACTGGGCTGGTGAGATGGCTCATGGTTGAGAGCACTGACTGTTCTTCTGAAGGACCTGAGTTCCATTCCCAGCATCCACATGGCAGCTAACAACTGTCTGTAATTCCAAGATCTGACACCCTTACACAGTTATACATGCACACAAAACACCAATTTACATACAATAAAAATTAAAAAAAAATTAAAAAATAATGGAAAAACTGTAGTTAAGTGAAGAAGAACACAGAACTCAATGGTTTTGTCCTCAGCCCAACCTCTGTGTAGTTAACTAGCTACATGTGTTTAAACCAAAAACCCTCAATTTTTTTCTTTTTCTATAGGTAAAGCAGAGGTAGACTAAATATACTAACATCTAACCCTAACTAGAAAGCAGCATACAGACTTTCTAGTAACAGAAAGTTACTTCCTTTTCACCGTGTCTACTGCTTGAAAGCTTAGTGTGTGTGTGTCTGTGTGTCTGTGTCTGTGTGTGTGTGTCTGTGTGTCTGTGTGTGTGTGTGTGTGTGTGTATGTGTGTGTGTCTGTGGAGACTAGAGCACAGCTTTCAGTGTGCTTCCTCAGGAATCATCCACCTTTATTTTTTGAGACATGGTCTCATCTTTCATTGGAACCTGGAGCTTGCTGACTAGGCTAGGCTGCGTGGCCAGTGAGAACATGGATCTGCCTGTCTCTACCTTTTTGTTACTGGGAGTACAGACCCAGCGTCTGTCTTGGAATTTGAACTTGAGATTACTTGCACTGAGATATCTCACTATGTCCTGACTCAATATTCCAGAAAGCCTGGAATTATAAGTCAATCTAATGGAGACTTTCAAATTCCAGGCTTTGAGAAACATGAAGATTGTTCTATGTTCTATACACATTCATTATTTTTTTGGTTCTCTATCATGTGAGGCTGCCACAACCAAATTCTCACTCTGCACACACCCAATGCAAGGGTAAACACTGGAAAACATGCCTGGAATTTTGATAGGTCTTTACCTTCGTCAACAGAATCCGAAGCGCTGCTTTTGTCCAGAGAGAGGTACTCATTTTTATTCAAGTCCAGTGACTTGGAGGGTGCTCTACTTAACCTCTTTTCTGAGGCGAGTGCAGGGCTTTTTGTCATATGTTTCTCACTCTGGGGCTCTTCTTTTCCTAATCCCTAAAAGACAACAATTCAGTTAAAAGTCAAAAACTTATTTAAGTTTAGGTCTTACAGTAAGAACTTTAATATTAAATATTAAGAGTAAAGGTTTGAACTACTGCTTTTGGGGAAATATTTACAGCATTCTGTTAAGATTGGCTGATACCCTTGACATGTTAGAAGGTAACAAAGGTCTTAGGGAAGTGTTCTCTCTCACACAGTACTGAGTGTCAGATTTAGGAAGAATAGCCCATAAGAGGGATTCACAGAATGTTAACAGCATGTGAGTGGCTGAAACAGAAGAGAAAAATAAGAAACAATCAGGTCTTTGGGGTGGGCAAAGGAGAGAAGCCAAACCTAGTGTGTTCCAGTGTCCACTTCTCACATATCTGTTGTGGAATATTTTTTTTTTGTACACTGTGAAATTTTGTTTAATAAAAAGCTAGACGACAATAGCTAGGCAGGATTGGGGGGTGGGCAGAGAGGATACTAGGGATAGAGGAAGCAGAAAGGCAACATGGGCAATACACAGTAAAGGTTATAAAGCCATGAGGCTAAAAGTAGATTAATAGAAATGGGTCAATTTAAGTTATGGGAGAAAGTTAAAAACGAGCCTAAGCTAGCAGCTGAGCTTTCCTAGTTAATAATAAGTCTCTGAGTTGTGATTTGGCAGCGGCAGAAGGAACAGAAAATTACCTTACCCAGTTCTCTAGAAATCATTAACTAAAATAGAAATGGAAAGAAAATAGAGAGATAGAAGTTACCTAGAAGGGGGGAGAGAGACTTCATAGCAAGCTGGTCCTATTATTAAAAGACTAAGAGATAAGAAATGAAAATATACCAAAATATGACACATATACTTTCTGGGCATGCTTAATAAGGACATGCCATTTCTATAGTAAATTGAATGATAGACAGACATTAAATATAAATGCTATTGTTATGCTATAACTCAAACAGAACTAACTATAATTAATAAGATAAATGAAGAATCTGTATTAGCTATCCAGGAAAATTCCTTTCTGCACTGTGTGGACACAGATGAAAAAGCACACAAAACATATATCCAGTCGTTTTCCTTTCAGCCCTGGAAGATGCTTGCCTAGCACTGAACAGACACCCAGCTCCAGGGAGGACACAGGTTTCCATTGCCTCCTAGGAAGCTGAGTGGTAATTGGAACTCAGTCAGAACTTACTAATGAGTTAGACTACCCTACCTAAGAGCTGACTCTTCAAGCAGAGAGTACACTAAAATCAAGAGGAGAAAGCAATGTGCCTCTCTAACAGCCTAGCAGAGCCACACACATGTATTTTTCCTATTATCTAAATTATATTTCCTATTGTAAATATATAGATACCCACATGAAAGTTAATAAACATTGGCATTTGTACTGTTTATATCTCTTCAGATATTTCCCCGTATTTTACAAGAAATATTACTTTTATAATGAACATGTTTCCATTTGGAAAACAGTTGTTTCCGATTTTTGAAAGTGAAAGACAGACAACATTTGCTAACCTCTAAGACCTGAGAATCTCACCAGAATGCTCCTGGGGGGCGGGGAGGGGGGGAGCCTCGGCCTCTAAGCTTGAAAACATCTGTCCTAAATATCAGCAAGGGAGTGACTGGCCTATTGCACTCCTTTACATCTCATTCACTACCAGGAGAACAGGCAACTTCCTTTAGGGACAGAACTAGAAGAACCAATGGGCTAAGTATTCCAAGAAAGGACTGAGACATAACTGGGGTCCTGAAAACACACTCCTCCAGTGAGACTGCAAGAAGCCCCCCATCCTGTTACCTCCCCTAACTGACTGTTTCACATACAAAGATTAGCTTCCAGAATGACACTCTTTGAGCAGTAATAGATCCCTGAGTGTCTGTTATTGGGTAATTTTTATAAAAGTAGGCTGACAAAGACATATGATGAAACATGATTGTCTAAAACAAGGAGAGAACTTAGGGGCTTTTCTAGTGAATAAATTCTATGTCAATGTTTTTTTGAGAGGAGATGCTAGGTGCACCTGAGGGGTCTAATAAAAGAACCATTGCTAGCTACAGGCAGGCTCAACGGCAGCCTTGGTTTTAGGACACTTAATGATGGCTAAGAATTGTTCTCGAGACAGGGTTTCTTGGTGTAGCCTTGGCTGTTATAGAACTAGCTCTGGAGTTGTTCAAAAGGCTGGCCTCGAACTCACAAAGATCTGCCTGCCTCTGTCTCTGAAATGCTGGGATTAAAGGCATGTGCTGCCACCACCAGCTTCATTTTATTATTATTTTAGAAATCCTATGAGTTTTTATTCTTTATCTTTGTAATGGAGAAAACAAAGTCGAAGCTAAAGCAGTTAACTTAATATAGTACAGTTAGGAAGCTGCAAGCTTCTCTGAGGCCCAAATGCAGCTCTAAAATCCAGTCAATCCAGCTGCAGACCCCAAATAAGAGAACCTGTGTCAAAGCACTCAGCCCTAGGAGATGGCCTCTAGATACCATGTTCTTCATTAACAAAATAGTTAGTCAGAAAAATGACATATCTATGGCAGAAAACACACAAATGTACATGGGACATATTGCTATGCCAGAAAAAAAAAGGAAGCATGTCATTTAAAAAAGAGGGGACCCCCCCGAAGGGACTGCCACTGGCAGAGGGGACACACTGGGTATCTAATAACAACAGTAATAATGAGCCGGGTGTGGTGGCAAATGCCTACAGTACCAGCACTAGGGAGAGTGCGGAAGGAGCCTCACAGATTGAGGTCAGTCTGAGATACATGGCAAGTCCCGCTCTTTAAAATGTCAAAAAAAAAAAAAAAAAAGTCATGATTCCAAGTGATTGAAACTCAATAAAATTGAAAACTAATGTGCTGGGGCTGGAGAGATGGCTCAGAGGTTGAGAGCACTGACTGTTCTTCCAGAGGTCCTGAGTTCGATTCCCAGCAAAACCACATGGTGGCTCACAGCCATCTATGATGAGGTCTGGTGCCCTCTTCTGTAAAAAACTGTATGCATAATAAATAAATAAATCTTAAAAAAAAAAAAAAAAGAAAACTAATGTGCTTATGATATTTGAAAAAAAAAATGAAGCTTGACAGTTAACTGAAAAGCCCAGTCATCAGCTGGACTCATCTTTAATGCGTTACCTAAGAAGGTTCTACTAAAAAAGAAAAGAAGGACCTGTGACCCAACTGTGTTCAAAGCCCATCCCTCCTGTTTGAACCAGACTTTCTCTGCCACATGCTTTCCTTCAGCTTGGGGAAATTCTGCAACTACAGATGTCTGTGTCTAGTTATGTTTTAAACAGTACTTAGAGTCTTAGTATACGTTGTTTGGGGAAACTGCTCATTGCTCTGCACCTTAACCATCTTTGAAGAATAGCACATACCTTCCCTATATAACCTCTGCTACCTAGAGACTTCGACTCTTCCTAAAGTAGAATAACAGCTAGACATCCCCAGCTTTTCACCATTTTCAATACACTGCATTTTGCACTTGATCTCAGGTTATAGTTAGCGCATACGATCTCGAGTGTAGGCTTTAAGGAGCAACATACACAAACACTTTTCGGTGAGTTTCCATCCAGGGACTCGGCTTCTGAAACGCGGCTAATTGACTCCTGTGTAAAGCTGATGGCCTTGGAGAACTTTTCATCTCTTTCCCCAGAGTCCTCCACACTGCTTCTTCCTGGACTTCTGTAGGAAACACAGCGTTACATAAGCATAATGTCATGTCCAGGCATACAGGCCTTAATGCTCCTCTCTGAGATCTTTGCTAGTCTAAATCACCTCAACAAAGAACAGACTGTTAAGGTGTAACCAGCTCCAGTTATAACAAGCAATCCTCTTAGAGACACCAGCTGACTTTATTATTGAAAAGAAAGCATATGCTCCTATGCAAATCCATACATTCCAGAAACTGCTAAAAGTATAATGAAGTACAAATAACCCTAGCAGTGGGGGATCGGACGCGTGTGGCTCGTTTAAGGTCTGTAAAACCAGAGCTTCAAAGGTTTAGGGAAATGCTTGGGTTGGGTACCACTAGGCACCCAGAGTCAATGTTACAGATCTTGCTTCTGGCCTAGTCAGAATAGAATGGCCATCATTCAGGCTGAGGCCAGACACAAAGACTGGAAACCATACAGGATGGGAGGGAAAATAGGCCCCTCTCTCTGAGACCTCCTTTGCATTTCCTTCTAGTTGAGGGTCAAGAAACTAAAATTCAAATAACAGAATCAAAACTGCAGGCTAGCAAAGAGCCAGGTGTGGTGACACACACCTTTAATTCCAGCACTCAGGAGGTAGATCTCTGTGAGTTCAGGGCCAGTCAGCTCTGCAGAGCTGGCAGAATTCCAGGATAGCCAGGGGTACAACACACATACTGTCTCAAAAAACAGGCAAACAAAAACGGCCTGCAAAGATGCTATGGTTTTCCTGAATACATCCCAAACAAGGATGTTTAAACAAACCATCTATGCCTAGTTAAGATGAGAATGTTTATGGCCTGAGGTTTAACTCTGCCAACATTCCTCTGATCCCTAAGTGTAAGCAATACACCACAAAGAATCACATTAAAATTTCTGTTACAAAAGAAGATTCTTTAACTGAAATAAGCCAGCTCATATATATTCTCAATCTCTAAAACTCAACTTTTAAACTTTGATCATCTTTGAGCTTTGAATTAATACCTTTTAAACAATATAACTTTTAAAATGACAATACCATGAATACACATTATCCACTGTAAAGAAAACTAAGCTTGACCCCCTTGAGAAGCCCCACCCCCATGTCTTAGACAAGTTCTTTTTTACTAAATAGGTCTCTCTTTCTGCCCCCTGCTTCCATGCTTAAATCTCAGCACATACCAGCTCCTATCATTATCTACTTAATAAATTTGGTTTACTCTGGTTTGTCCTGAAATTGTTTTTTGTGATGAGGATCCAGTTTGACCTGAGATGAGGTCCCTAAGGGTACTGTATGCTGCTCAGTCTGCTGGCTGCTGCCCCCATTGCTGCTGACAAGGCTACTTAATCCCAAGAATAAGTTTTTAAAAATACCTCTTTCCAATGGTTGTAGAGCCAAGACTGCAGCAAATGTTTGAAGATCTGCTTTTGCTTTTCTCAGGGTCAGCTATTATACATGAGGAACATAAATCTAACTTTCAGTAATCTACCATCAAATCCTATTCCCATGTAATTATTATGCATTCACGAAGATTTAAATAAAAGTATCAGCCTAATGTCTTATGAAATTTCATTCCAAGGGATGAATTGAAAAAGCTAAAAAGTATGATGTTCCTGTCCTAATTAGGGCTTCTTCTGTTGTGATGAAACATTATGACCAAAGCATCTTGGAAATGGTTTGTTTTGGCTTAGACATCCACATCGTAGTTTATCATTAAGGGAAATCAAGACAGGAAGTCAAAAAAAAAAAAAAAAAAAAAAAGGCAGGAACCTAGAGGTAGGAGCTGATGCAGAAGCCGTGGAGGGGCGCTGCTTACTGGCTTGCTCCACAAGGCTGCTTATGGCTCGGCCTGCTTTCTTATAGAATCCAGGATCGTTTGTCCAGAGATGGTACCAGGCACAATAAGCCCTCCACATCAATCACTATTAAGAAAATACTCTCTAGGCTTGCCTATACCACTATCTTATGGAAGCATTTTCTTAATTGAGGTTTCCCTCCTGTGGTAGTTTGAAAAAAAATGACCCCTAAAGGAAGTGGCACTATTAGGAGCAGTGGCCTTGTTGGAGGAAGTGTGTCACTGTGGGACAGGTTCTAAGATTTTTTTTTGCTCAAGTTTCTCTCAGTGTGACAGTCAGTCAACTTCCTGCTGCCTGCAAGATGTAGGACTCTCAGCTGCTCCAGCGCCACATCTGCCTGCCTGCTCACGGCCATGCTCCCCATCATGACGATAATGGATTGAACCTTTGAAAAGCCCCGATTAAATGTGTTTTGTTGTTACTGTTGTTGTTGTTGTTGTAAAAGTTGACATGGTCATGGTGTCTCCTCACAGCAACTGAAACTCTAAGACGAGGTCAGCTTCTGTTGAGTTGACATAAAACTAACCAGCACAAGCACTAGTTAACTCTGCCCAAACAATGGTTAGTAGACCTGCAGCCAGGTCACTCCTGGACAGGCAAAATGATGAGGCTCCATCAGGACCGAGAAAAAAAAATAGATCCTTACAATATGGTACTGCGGGAGTATGGAGATCTCAAGAGTTTGAAGAGGATGCAGGTGAGGAAAGAGAGAAGGAGGAAACAGGCAAAGCAAGAATGAGACTAGAGAAAGAGTATGAGAGGGGAGGAAAGAAAAGTTCCAAACAGATGCGCTGCCGTCTGATGAAGAGGGAACAAGAGGGAACTGGGCAGGAGGATCCTGCTACATGTTTTCTTAGAAAACAGTCACCAGGAGAAGACAATGCAAATTTCCTGGTGACTCCAAATGTGTATGAAACACTTGCTCAAAATGTTTATTATTCCCTGATTCAGATACTACAAAGTTCACAGTCTAACTGCCTCGGGTTCCGAGTCGATTAAACTGAGCATCATCGGAATCCAAAGACTTGCCTGAGACATCTCAGCTACAAACCACAATCCAGATCTTAATGACTACAGTCCAAGGCTCTCTGCATTAGTAAGCTAACCTTCTACAGTTTGGATAAACTAGTAAACATTATGACATCAGTGCAATGGAAAAAAATGAACTTTACAGAAAAGTAATAAAATATGCATGTGCAATCATGTGAAAAAAGACTATAAAATATTGATGTAAGCTGAGACCATATAGGCTGGATCAGCAGAACCGAAGACTGCCCAGGAGAGGAAAACATCTGAGTATGTATTAAGACTTTCAACATATTTACATAAGATTTGGAGGGCTGGAGAGATAGTTCAGGCGTCAATGGCTAGACTCACAACAAAACATCAAAATCTGGTCTTTGGGTCTTGATTTCACTCAGTATAATGTTTACTAAGGAGATACATGGATAAAAAATATGTCTTAATTCATAATAAAAAAGTATTACCCTTGTTTTTATTGCTATGGCCTCAATTAACACTGAATAAGGCACATGTTTACTTGTACGGTTTATAAAATGTTCACACTTCTTCATGAATATATGTCAAAGGGATCTTCCTCTACTAATGTTTTTCTCACAGTGCAGTACCACGTGACCCCTGCAGCATCACTGCTTGCACAGTCCACAGTCCAGTCACTAGTGTGGTCCATGCTTACTGGGTGCCAAGCACAGGTCACCATGCTAGCGAGTCCTCACAACAAATCATGAAACTACCCCATCCCTTGCACTGCTCTAGGGTCTCCTGAAAGCACAGCGACCTTACCAGTTCCTACTCCAGGTGCTTAATAAAAAGGATTTCTAAAATGAAGCAAATCCTAGGAGTCATGGCTTCATCACTATGCCTTCATATCCTACTTCTGCTTGCCGATTTAGTAAATGATTCTCTTCTCTCCCAGTTGAAATCCTACTCTATCAACAAGGCAACTTGCATCAAATGGTAAATTAATAGAAACTCAGAAGAACCTAAAATAATTCCATCTTAACGGGTCCTAATGCCCCTTAGCATTTTAAGTCACCGCACTGTACCTTGGCAGCACATTTTCTTCTATTGATAATGACAAGTTTTCCATTTCTTCAGCATTTAAGCCCAGCTCCGTGCCATAGTTCTGTTGGAGCAGTTGCCAGAACTCCTGTCTGGTCAGGCTCTAAGATAACAGGAACATTGCATGGGTATTGGGAAAATCAACAGGTAACACACTAGTTATTCAAAGGACAAATGTCAGAGTGAAAGAAAAGCATTCACGGGGTGGCTTTGGTAAATGTTTGCCCCGTTCATCCCTCTGTTTTCTGTTTTCTGTAAATATGGGTAAATAGCTTAGTGGCAGAGAGCTGTGCCACACCCACATGGCTCTGAGCTCAGTCCCCAGTGCTGCTAACGAAAAGTTAATTATGCCCATCTAGTAAGAGTTGATACAGGAGATCTGGGGAGATGGTTCCATAGATTAGAGCACTGCTTGCTCTTCTAGAGGACCTGGGTTTGACTCCCAGCACCCAAGTGGTGGCTCACAACCATCCATCATGTGAGTTCCAGGGGATCTTCTGGCCATGTCAGGCAAATGAGTGGTGCACAGGCCTATATGCAGGCAAAAATTTAGTAGGTAAAGAGTTGATACAGGGAATGAATAATAGATAAAAATAATGTTCCCCCTGGAGTTTAGCTATGTTGTCCAGGCTAATCTTGGGCTCAAGCTACTCTCCAGAGCAGTTGGGACTAAAAGCTACATGCCACTTAGAAAATGCTAGGTTTTCTGGGGCTGGAGAGATGGCTCAGTGGTTAAGAGCACCGTCTGCCCTTCTAGAGGACCCGGGTTCGATTCCCAGGACCCACATGGCAGCTAACAACTGTCTGTAGTTCCAGTTCCAGGCAAACACCAAGGCAAATAAATAAATAAAGTTTTTTTTTAAAAAAAAAAAAAAAAGAAAATGCTAGGTTTTCAAAGTATCCAATAACGTAGCTATTGTACATACGAAGGAAAATTCTTAAAGTGTTATTTTTATAAAAGTTATTTATCATTTCTGGCAATTACTGATGCAAAATCCACACAATCTATGATCACTATTCAGAGTTCTAAATGCCAACTCAGAACCGAAACTTTTAATTTACTATTGTATCTGAATATTTTAAGCATTTTGAGAACTCCATACACTAGTGAGTTCTATTATTTCTCTAAAATAGAAAATGCAAGAAAACCATCTTCAGAGTACTAATTTACTTTTAACAAAGTCCAGCTTGCATATAGATAGTATATCAGTGTTAAAATCACCAGATACAGCTGAGAAAGGACTATGCTAGGTTCAGAATGGTGACTGCTCTATCAGAGGACCAAAGTTCAGATCCTAGCTCTGAATCAGGCTGCTCAGGAACATCTGTAATTCCAGCTCCAAAGGATCTGACATCCCCTTCTGGACTCCATGAGCATTCCATACACACACACACACACACACACACACACACACTAAAAAAAAAAAAATCTTAGTCATGCCAGGTAGTAGTGGCATATGCTTTTAATCACAGCATTCAGGAGGCAGAGGCAGGTAGATTTCTGTGAGTTCAAAACCAGCCTGGTCTACAGAGTGAGTTCCAGGGCAGCTGGATCTACTCAGAGAAATCCTGTCTCGAGAAACAAAACAAAAACAACTTAATCACCAAATACAGCAAGCTGCAAACTATCTAGCAACAAAAACACTACATTCCAGTAACTAACGGACTGGATTCTAGAAGCCTTCCAGTTAATTATATTGATTAAGCGAGACAAGAGAGAGACAGCATGGTACGTGAAGCAATTGACAAGACCTTTCATTCATTGCACAGCCTCTTATGGGGAACAAAATGTGTGGCGCTAGGTTCTAAGGGTATAAAACAGTCTCTACATCAAGTACTTCTAATATATTTGAAGTTATATAGGGTACTGTAAAATAAGACACATATGATCATGGGTTGGTTGGGTCAATGGCACAGGGAAGAAAAGAAGGAAATATTCCTGAGGATCAGGGTGGCCAGATAAAGCTCCACAGTGGAAAAAGGCTTCTGAGTAAGATAAGGAAAGATGGATGTGGGAAGGAGAAATGAGAAAAGATGCAGAGAAGACAACCAAGACATACATAGGAAATTCATGGCTGTAAGTAACGTGTGTTACAAACAAGGAAACCATCTGTTAGCCCGACTGGAGAAATGCTTTACAGGTAGGAAGTAGACTATAAAAGTGTTTAACGGGTCAAGTGTATAGATGCCCTAAATCCAGCCCTGAGATTCCCTATGGCAAACACTGCTTCCCCTCTTCCCTCCCTTCTCCCCTCTGTAAGCAGCTGTGCATCCTCGGTCTAAGGGACAAGCAACATCACAGTCCACGAAACCGGGAACTTAAAAGGAAAACTGCACCTTTGACCACTACCAGACGACCACAAGAACACTTTATGACAATTCAGATGTCACTAGCCACATTCCCGAGTGTCAGAAAATACCCATCCAAATAACTACAATAAAGGATCGAGCTAAGGAAAAAAAAAAAAAAAAAAAAAAAAGACAAGCCTCTGCTTGGAACTAATCGTATTGACACAGAGTGGAAATCACAGGCTGGCAAACTCTAAAAATAACACATCTGGAAAACAGGACGTTTGTAAGGTTTATTCTTTACTATAACTGTCTTTCCGTCAGATGAAATCTTCTGAAGAAGAAACCCACCCGGGGAAGAAAACTACATTGTGATGGCTAAGGAGCTACTGTGCTTGGTCAAGGAACTTGACTTTTACCCCCGAGACTCGTGGGTAGCCAGACTGTTCTCATAGCAATAGTTCATACTGTGGATTAACTAAGTCTTCCAAAGACATCAATCTTTGAAACAGTATTCATGTCCTAAAGAGTGGTTAGCGTTCCCAAAAGATGGCAAGTTTTCAGCACACCTGTGTTCCATTCTTAACCTGTCTCAAAAACTTAAAAAAAAAAAAAAAAAAGTCACATTCCTGAAGATAAAAACTAAAGCAAATAATGAGCCAAGGGTGTACACTTGGCTTCCTAATGGTGAAAGAAATGCGTCTTGCTAGCAAAATACTAAGAACAAAATGCTAAGATAAGTAGCAAGATAATTTCAACATACACTTTGAACCATTAGTTAAATGTAAATGCATACTCGGTTAATGGAAAACAAGACTCATTTAATTCATGGTGTTGTAGATTTGCTGGTTTGTTAAAAATGACTAGTTTTACAAGATTGCTCAACTGTCACAAAAGTGCAGCTATTTATAATCACACTGTGCAAACAAACCCAGCCTGATGATAGTCACAACTTTTTCAGTATTTAACTGCCAGACCTTAGGCGGATAAATGACCTAAATATTTCTGACCACCTACCTGCAAAGGAGCGGCTCCGGGCTTAGCCTGCAGATACTTGAGCAAAATAAAGATGAACCGAGCAGTAATCAGATAGGACTCAAAGTCAGCAGATCAATTTCTGGCCCAGAAAGCTTTGTATTCTAAGTATTCTATGAAGTCTTTATCCACGGTAGATCTTCAAAATTTTTGGTAACAGCTAAGCAAAATCGCTACTTCAGTTTTCTCTTCTGTTACCGGGCACTTTGCCATGTAAAAGCCAAGCTGGAGCACAGTTTGAAGCCTCAGCGGTCCCTTCCGGGTTCTGAGCACCAGCCCTCTTTCCCAGGGGCTGGTCGGAATGGCAATTGAAGTCACACCTCACTTGACAGGTTCCTAAGCCACACCTACTAGAAGAGGCTAGGTAAACAGTGTTTCATTAAAGGGACAGTTCCTAATTTCTTCTGTTTGGCTCGCAGATTGGAGCCAGGCTGCAAATGAAAAGATCTCACCTGTGCTCTAATGGGAAATACCTATTGCTATATTATTTTAACCCTGCTTGAAAACTATGTTAAAACTTAAACACTTTTTAATTTAACTCTAGTAAGTCATTAATATCTGCTCATTTACTACTTATTGACCAGAGTCCCACGAGACTCCTGCCTTTACAAGCAGAGCGAACCCTACTCTCCTGAGTACCATAGATGGAATGTCATGGAGGAACAGGAAAGGCCAGCTTTCAGGTAAAGCATTTAGCATGTCTTTAGTCACGGAAAAGTTTCAGATGACGTCTGGCTTACTCAGTAATTCTTTCCTTTGAAAATATTTCTGACTTTAGTTCATTCAGAATAATTTCCTGGCGGAGTCCTGTCCTATAATAAATAGGACAGAGAGTCTCATCTACCAATTTTAATTTCTCCCGAGAAGATACGTTTTAGATGAAAAAAAAAAAAAACAAAAAACAAAAAACCACAACTTGCCCTAATTTCTACCAATTTACTCCATTAATTTAGTCAAGTGTACAGACAGGTCAAATGTCACTTGATGAACTACAAAGACCAGTTTTTCAGAATACTGAAGTCTGATGGCTTTACCAGAATGACACTGAAGAATTCCACCCACTCTAGTCAGTCTGGTGTGGTGGCACATGCATGCCTTTAATCCCAGCACTGGGGAAGCAGAGGCAGATAGATCCCCCAGTCTACATAGGACATGGTGAGTTCCAGGACAGCCAGAGCTATAGAATAGAAAAACTCTATCTAAAAACATAAAACAAAATAATTCTGCTCCCTCCTGTGACGGAAGCACACTGCAAGGCAGCTTCCACTGTGAAGCTTTGGTACACTGCACTGGGTTCTGGTTGAAGGTATAAGTACCTTCCTCTACCACCAAATTACTGTGAGAAAGTTTATCTGTAATTGGTATTCGTGTACCTCTTTCACTCACTACAAACCTCCTTAGAGAAAAATAAACTTCCTGGTAGATAAAACATAGCTAAATTTAGTATGATTAAAAGAGAAAATGCCCCCCCCCAAAGTTAAGGACCCTCAATGACACCCAGGATGCAAGAGGTAGGTAGAAGAGGGTGGACATCAAAAAAGTTAGGGAAATAATAGAGTTAAAAGAAAGATTGACACCCTTCCTTCCTCATAGAGGGAGTAGACAAAGGTGTCAAACACTGTTGGAAAGGCAAGTAAGATGAGCATACGACAGGCAATGTGTGACAGATGCCAGCATCTGGAGAGTGGGGCCACCTGGCACTCAGGTCACTATGACAAAAGTGCATCTGCTCTTTGGCTGGAGCAAAGGCCAGGTCATGGAGAGCTCAGTGTGCCAGGCTGAATCCCATGACCTTTCCACTGTGGAACATAACCTTACGGTTTCATGAAGGAATGACGTTAGAGTTTGCTCCCAAAAGATACTTTTAAAGCTCCACTCAACAACCCAATGATAGATTGACTGTTAGAAAGAACCATGTGGTGAATAAGGACTTGATTGGTAAGGAAGATAATAACGATTGGTAAGGAAGATAAAAGAAAGGAGAATGTGGACAAGGTTCTGGCTTGGAAAACTGAAGCTAGGTGGAGCAGCTCTGTCAACCAAAAAGGCCAAAGTAATAATAAATAACAAAGAGGTACGATGTAGAAATATGTATTGTCTTAGTTTGGATTTTTATTGCTGTAAAGAGACACCATGACCATGGCGACTCTTACAAAGAAAGCATTTAATTGGGTGGCTTAGAATTTCACGGGTTTGGTCTATTATCATCATGGTGGCAGGCAGACAGACATGGTGCTGGAGAAGGAGCTGACAGTTCTACATCTGGAGCCACAGGTGGCAAGAGACACTGTGCTGTACTGGGCAGAGCTTGAACACAGAAGACCTCAAAAGCCACCTACACTTCTTCCAGCGAGGTCACACCTCTTCTACATAGTGCCAATCCCTCTATGGACCAAGCTTTTAAAACATGAGTCTATGGGAGCCATACCCCTATTCAACCATCACACATATTTTTACCTGTTAGGCTATCGTGTAACAAATATAATTAAAATTGCAATTTTGGTGCTTTTTTTTTTTAATAAGGTGGGTTTAAATGCTTCATCTATAAGATTTAAACTACCACCAGAAAAGTAACTGACGTGTCACATAACAACCTATGCAGAACAGCTTCAGCTCTGTCAGCATCCTGGGCTTGGGCTCAGGCAGGCTCACCTCAGTGATGCTTATTCATCTGGAAACACACTCCCATATCCCAGGGACTCATTCCCTTCTAGAGATTAGAAATCTCCCAGCCTGCCATGCAGTGGGAGTGGAGCAGTCATCAGAAAGCACACTGAGCAAAGGGAGCTGGCTTCCAGGGACAACCTGCTGATAGTTAATCTCTGTCTCCTTACATTTCTGTTCTGATCAAAGTCTACCAGCTTTCCTGTCCTGTGTTCTTGGCCTTTGTCTACTGAAGCCTCTATCAGGCTGACACGTTCTCTCTCTCTTTTTTAAAATTTTATTCTTATTTTACTTTAGTTAGTTAACAATTTATTTTATTATGATTTTTTTAAGACAAGGTTTCTCTGTGTAACCCTGGCTCTTTTAAAACTCACTCAAAGTTCCAGAGAGACACCTGCCTCTGCTTCCCAAGTACTGGGATTAAAAGCATGCACCCTCAAGCCAGGCATTTCTTTCTTTATACATACATGGTAATGGGTTTAGTCGGTTGTTTTAAACTCTCTTCTTTCCCAGCACAACTGACAAAGACTCTTTCCTATCACCATTATAGTTAGTCCCAGAACAGAAATCAGATCTCAGGGAGGGCATAGCTGTTCCCTCCCCACTTTATGTGGCCAGTGTAAGAACAAACACTCACTACCTTTGGCCATTGGCAATGATGCTGAAAGCCATACTTTCTGAGCCTTAAACCTTTACAGGAGTGTAGAAGTCTGTTCTATTAGGTACGGGACCTAAAAATTCACTCGCAGAATGCACTTTTTCATTTTTTATCTTTTTATGTGTGATATGTGTTTTCAGGCTGGGGGCGGGGGTCTGTTTGCCACTGCATGTGTGTAAAGGTAAGAAGACAATCCCAGGTGGGAGGCTTTGTCTGTTTGAGTCAGGGTCTCTTGTTGCCTGCTGTGTGAACCAGTCTGCAAACTTCCAGAAATTCCCGTCTCTACCTCTCACGCTGTGGGATTACAACCGTGTGCTACCGTGTCTGAGACACACACTTCTGTGTTCTCCTTTAGTGAACTCCAAGCGTGCAAGCTCAGATCCTCAGTGTAGCAGCAAAGTCCCCACTGAGACCTCTAAGGAGATTCTAAGGAGAGCTGGCTTCCTGGAGCCCTGCACACACTGAGAAAGATAATACAAAAGGAAGGTTGATCATGCATAAATCTGGTCTACACCATAGTAATCCTAAATCCAATGACAAAAATAACATAACAATAAAAATTCAACTGAGCTTTTACAACAAAAACCTTTTGATTTTTAATCCTTGTTATTACTGATAGCCATATGTATTTATAAATACATATGCAACTCTTTTATTAATTCAATTATTTTTAAAATTAGTTTCTGTATATGATATTTTAAAATAATTTTTCTGTATAATTAGAAGGTCAAAAATGAACTAAACTGTCTCCCTGCTACCTGTAGATCAGCATCAGTGCCCTGCCTTCCTGTGTCTCACCATGTTCCCGGCCATGTGATAATGGACTAAGCCTCTGAAACTATAATATATAGTTTTCACTCCTCATCAAGAAAACTTCTCTTTGCAACAGGTGGAAACCACTCCAGAAAACCACAACCAATCAACATGCAAAGGTGAGGAGCCCAGCCCCATGGCTGCATCTACAAACCACTCACGCCTAAGGCTCGGGGAACATTACAGAAGAGACAGAGAGACTGAAAGAGTCGGGGAGTTGGTTGTGAGAGTATGTCTTCTAATAATACAGGAAGCCATACCAATAAAGGTGCACTAACGTGACAGCCCAAAGGTGAGCTGAACAAGCCTGATACCAATGAGCGTGACAAAGTATTAGAGGAAGAGCCATGGGCCTCAGTCCTACACAAAAAACGTCAGGCTGCAGAGAGAAGAGAGGTGGAGGACAGAGGGTAAAACACATTGGTTGTCCAGGGCCACATGGTCAACCGTGAAAACACACATAGGAGTAATATGGGCCCAATGGGTTTTATAGGGACTATGTAAGTATATACAAATACATATATGTATACAGTAACAATTGACGAACAATGAAGCCATCCATGAAGCAAGGTAGGGAGGGTTCAGTGGGGAGACCTGGAGAAAAGAAAGGGAAGGGAGAATTGTTGTAAAATGCCATCTCAAGAAAAGCAAGAAACGAATCAAATATATACTTAATTTAGCTTGAACCTTGAATCCTTCGGAAACAATTTTTTTTTCTCCATCCTTGGCTTTTCACATGAACAAAAGGAATTGCAATATTCTATTAAGGATACTTCCTATTTAGATGCTAAATCCTTACAATTTTCATAAACTGAGACACTTAGAATATATTTATTGACTATCTGACACATGTCACATACAACTCATCACCCAAACTGGCATCCCATGCAGAGGAAGGGTACAGCTGACACTCGCTCTGACCAGTGCACAGGACTGCCCAGGTGGCCCCTGTGTGCAGTGAGTGGAGATGTCACTAGCGAGGTGCCAACACTGAGTTTTGTCACTGAATATGTGATAGTGACAGTGGACAAGACAGACACGGCCTTTTGCCGTCTACGACTTTATAGTCCAAGCAAGACCCAAGAGTTGTAATTGCAGCAAGTGTTGCAAAAAAGTTTGCAAGAAATGCAAAATAGGAAGAAAATGAAAGTTGCTTCAGATTTATTACGGAGACTTGGGACAAGGGGTGGGAAATTAGAGAGTACAACTTGCAGGCAGAACATGTCTGACTGAAGACTATTGCACACTCAAAAAAAAAAAATAGAGCGTTTAAGAGAAGACGCTGAAATAGTTGAGCCATAGCCGGATAGGTGGGCTGGGCCCAGATTATGCAGCTCCTGTGTGAACTTTAGAGGCAATGGTTATTAAAGAAGAAGCTAAAATAAGTCCCCATTACCAAATAAAATAAAAAGTAACAAGAAACAAGCCAGTCTCAGGCACATATTTTAAAAGCACAACTTTGGCTGTAGTGTTGTTGGACAAACTGTCTGGAAAGGGCCATATAGTAAATATACGCTTGGTGAGCCATATGGCCTCTGTTGCAAACGCTCAACTCTGCTGGTGTCATGTGAAAACATAAACAAATGAGAATGGCTGCGGTCCAATAAAACTTTATTTATGGGCACCAAACCTAGAATTTCATATGACTGACAAGTATCAAGAAGTGTTACTCTATTCTCTCTCTCTCTTTCCTCTCTCTCTCTCCTCTCTCTCTCTCTCTCTCTCCCTCCCTCCCTCCCTCTCCCTCCTCTCTGTGTGTGTGTGTGTGTGTGTGTGTGTGTGTGTGTGTGTGTGTATGCTTGTTAGCCATTTGAAAATGTAAATCAGCTGGGCAAGAAGGCCTTTAGGAAACAAAGGTAGGAGAATTGTAAGTTCAAGGCCAACCTGGTCTATAAGGTGAGCCACTGTGCCAAAATTTAAAAAAAGAAAAAAGCACAATCAATAGAAGTGGCTGTCTGGCACTGGTAAGGGAGGTGGGCTGGTTTAAATAGGCAAAGGTGCTGAAGACAGGTGGACAAACAGCCGAGGCCTTATCTTAACTATGATCTCATGATTGTACCACAGACATCTGGCCCCTCAGGCCCAGGAACTCTGTGTTGTTTAGCCCACGCTAAGCAGGGCTAAGTGCAAAGGTTGTAGAAACTGAAGTGCTATAAACCACATCAAACAAAGACTGACATATACACACACATCTAGACAATAAAGACTCCTATCATGAGTTAATATTGGAAACACACCATCCTTTCAGATACAGTGTTACACTTGAGTTGGAAAAAAGTTTATTAAAAACATTTTCATTTTTTTTCAGTGAGATCTCATGTACCCCAGATTGATCTAATAATTTCCTATGTAGCTTAAGATGACCATGAACTTCTGATTCTCCTGTTTACATGCCCTCAGTGCTGGATTACAGAGACCCAGAACATTGTACATATAAGGCAAGTCATCTACTGACTGAGGTACACCCTCAGCTCTGCAAACATGCTTTTTCAAAGGCACCAGTATGGGTCTAACTCTTTCTGTGTCTGTGGATTTTATTGGAAAAATAAGTGAAATAAATGGAAAAGCATGCTACCTACAAAATAATTTTCAAATAAAAATTGTTTTTGGATCAGGTAAAAAGGTGCAAACCTTTAATCCCAGCACTCAGGAGGCAGAGACAGGTGGATCTCTGTGAGTTTGAGACCTGGCCTTATCTACAGAATAAGTTCCAAGACAGCCAAGGCAGACAGACTCTGTCTCAAAACACAAGACAAAATAAAACCAAACAAAATCTTTCTTCTATATCAATTCGTTTTTACATTCAAAACAAAATTTATGTATTTGTATTTAGGAATTTTTCTTTGTTTTTTAAGAGTTTCACACAAGAACAAGAAATCAAGAGCAGGTGTCAGGCACACACTTTTATTATCAGCACTTGGGAGGTGAGTTCTAGGCCAGCCTGGACTATATAATGAGTTCCAAGCCAGACAAGGCTACATATAAATAAAAAGAAAATATACCTAACTAATGTGTCTTTTTTATCGATCTAAAAACAAAACAAACAAACAAAAACCCTCTATGACTATGACAAAATCAACTTGGGGAGAAAGGAGTTGATTCCATCTTTCAGGTCTCTCAGGTCATGCTGTTCCTGAGGTCAGCCAGGGCAGAAGCTCAACAGGGGAACCTGGAAGCAGGAACTGAAGCAGAGCCCATGGAGGAAGCTTGCTTACTGGCTTGTTCCCACCAGCTTGCTCAGTTTCCTTTCTTACACACCTAAGGACCAGCTGCCCAGGGATGACATTCTCCCTACTGAACTAGACCCTCCCAAATCAATCCTTAGTCAAGAAAATTCCCCACATATCTTGTCTTTAGGACAATCTGTTGGAGGCATTTTCTCAATTAAGATTCCCTCTTCCCAGAAATGTCCAGGTTTGTACGGTTGACGGTAACTAACCAACCACTCCAAGCATGGCGATAGATGACCATGATTCCACAGGAGTCCAGTACTTGAGGAAACAGAGGCAGAAGGATGACAGTTTCAAGGTTAGTCTGGGATATATAAATTTAAAGCCAACCTGGGCTACATAGCAGGATCTTGTCTAAAAACAGGAAGGAATGCAGAGAAGGTTCTAGAAGTCAAATGGAGCTTGTAAAATTAAATACTATCAACACTATACCAGTTACTTAGCATTATGCCTAGCACCTATTAACTTCATAAATGATAGTTACCATTATTGTATTAGTATGTTTTTAATTATTGTTCTTCAAAGTTCACTAAAAAAACATAGAAAGGTAACTTTGCTGTTTTTCTAGCTTGTTCTCTCTGTCCCTCTATGCTTCACTCCCCCACCCCACCTCACTATCCCCCACCTCCCCACACACACCCACACACACACCCCACATACATCCCAGTGCCCAGATCAAACCTAGGGCCTTGCAAAAGCTACTCCAGCACTAAGTATATCTTTAGCCCCCTCCCCCCCCTCCGTGTGTGTGTGTGTGTGTGTGTGTGTGTGTGTGTGTGTGTGTGTGTGTGTGTTATGTATGTGTATACATGTGAGCCTGCCTATGCAGGCTTGTCTGCAAGTTAGTTATTGACATTGGGGTGTCTTCCTCAACTACTTTCTCACTATATTTTGTTTTGGAGACAAAGCCTCTCATTGACCCTGCAGCTCACGGGTTCAACAAGACTGTCTCCAACCAGTAAGTTCCAAGGCGACTGTCAACTATCTTTGAGTCCTTAGCAATGAGATTCTAGGTGTGCACTGTACACCTGTTTTTATCTGAGTGCTGAGGGTCCAGCATAGCAAGTACATCCTCACTGTACCATCTCCCTAGCCCTACATCCAGCTTCTGTTCTAGGGACCTCCACAGTCTTTAAGATTCTGGGAGCTGGAAAGATGCCTCGACGGCAGAGTACCTGGATTCAGTTTTCATCTCCCGTGGTAGTTCACAACTACCTGGGCCTCCATTTCCAGGAGACTTGATACCCTTCCCTTGTCCCCACAAGCTCCTGCGTGTTTATGGTGCACATACATTCATGCAGACTTACATATGTACACACATACATTCTTTTAAAAAGCAACAAAAGAAGAAAGTAAACTTTAAAAAAAAGAGAGATTCTATCTAGGGGCTAGAGAGATGGCTCACAAGTTAAGAGCATTGGCTGGTCTTACAGAGATCCCAGGTTTGATTCCTAACAAACACATGGTAATTCACAATCATCTGTAACTCCAGTTCCAGGGCAGCTGATGCCCTCTTCTAGCCTCCAAGGGCACCAGGCATGCATGTGGTATACAGATACATGTGCAAGCAACACATTCATGCAATTAAAATAATATTTTTAAATATTCTAGTTAGGCCAATTTTAGGTAACATCTGAAATATTTGTTTACACATTGTTTCTTGTCTCATTTCAGAGCAGAAATAGCCACTATTATTATCAAATAAGAGTTAATGCTAACTTGAAATAGCGTTACACATCCAGTGTTAAAGATAATGAAACGATCGAAAGGTTTGCTAAGCTCAATATTTGAAGATGGTAGTCCCCCACACATGTAAACAAAGAACACAGGAGTCATCATATACACATACACATACACACACACAAAGCACCCACATATAAACAGGTACATGTGCACATTAAATAGCAAATGTTTAAATGGTGTTTCACTTGGAAGTCCAGTCATTTTAGTCTTTGCTGGTTTAGGTTTTGTTTGTCTTTCTTTCTTTTTAGTTTGTTGAGACAGAACATAAGCCAGGCTGGCCTTGAACTCTCCAGTCTAGCGTCCTCCGTATCAGACCATAGATGCCACCACCACCCCCGTTTCATCTCCCTCCTTTACTCTCCACAAATCTAGGCAGTTTGTTGGTTTTTTTTTTTTTCAAGAAAATTTTGATTCCATGGATACTCATTATTTCTGCTCCAATGTTTAAATGTCTTTGATTCTGTTTATGTAGAATTTATTTTCTCTCCTTTTTCTAAGTTCATAATATATAAGGTAGGTTATTGATTCAAAATCAGCCTTTTTAAATATATAAAAAGTGTTTACAGTTATGATTCCCCCTCTAAATATTGCTTTAGCTGTGTCCCTTGAGATCTGGTGTAGTTTTGTTTACATTTAGCTTGTGATTTTTTTTTTTAATTTCCCTTGTGATTTCTTTTCCCCAGTGGCTCTTTAGAAATGTTCTATTTAACTTACTTTCTAGAGAACCTTTGGTTTATAATTTCATTCCACTGTGATAAGAAAATACATTTTATATTACTTTAATCCTTTTGAATGTATTGGTGCTTGTTTTATAATCTAATATTATGATCTGTTCTGGAGAATATCCATATTCCCTTGAGAAAAATGTATATCTGCTGTTTTTAGATAAAGTATTCTTTAAGTATCCTGTTGCACAAATTCTACTTGATCTTATAAAAACCTGGAGCCAGATATTGGGGAAAAGCTGAAAGATCAGAGAGACAGAGAAACAAGCCTTGGTCACTTCTCACCCAGCCAGCTCCTCAGGTCAAAAGTGGAAAATCCTGTCTCCAGGAATCCTCAGGCTGAATGCCTCTGAGTCCTCAGCCAAAAGGGAAGGAGGAAACTCTGTCTCCTCCTGCCTTATATACCTTTTTCTTCCCAGCAATATCACTTTCTGGTTCAAACTTCCTAGTGTTGGGATTAAAGATGTGTGTGTGTGTGTTTCCCAAGTACTGGGAGCAGAGGCATGGGATCCCAAGTGCTGGGATCAAAGGTTTGTGCCTGGCTCTGTTTCTCCTTTGGACTGAATTAATTTCATGTAGCCCTGTGTGGCCTTGAACTCACAGAGATCCAGAAGGATCTCTGCCTCTGCCTCCCAAGTGCTAGGATTAAAAGTGTGTGTTACCACTCCCTGACCTCTATGGATGACTCTGTTGCTGGCTCGACCCTCTGATCGTCAGACAAACTTTCTTTAGAGCTACACAAAGTATCACCAAAGTGTCCTTCGGTCCAGTTAGTTTGCCGCACTGTTCTGTTCAGTGTGGAGCTCTGTTCAGTTGTTCTCATCATTGAAAGTGGGGTTTCTGATTTCAGCTTTATTGCCAACTTATTTCTACCTTTTGTTCATTTTTTCTTTATATACCTTACGGCTCTGTTACTAAGTATATATGTGCTTAGAACTTTTATGGATTCCAGATAATCTGGCCTGTCTACCAATACAAATGCACTTTTTACCTAGCCACCTTAATTTTAAAGACTACCTTGTCGGGTACTACTAGTCAACACTGTTCTCTGTCTGTGTGTAATATTATTTCATTCTTTCACTTTCAAGGTATGTGTTCTTTGAATCTACTCTGTCTCAAACATAACATGTAGTTGGATTGTATTTTTTTTTATCCCATCAGTTTTTAAATCTTGATTGCCTTGTTGGCTCCATTATATTTATGAAGATTTAAGTGGTATTTCATAAAGGATAATTTCAGGACTTGTCCTTGCCAGTTTTATGCCACTCAACACAAGATAGAGTCATCAGAGTAGAGAGAGCCCCTATTAAGAAAATGCTTCCTTAGGATTCAGCTGTAGACACAAGCCTGTAGGACATTTTTTTAATTAGTGATCAATGGCCTGAGTTGGTGGTCCTGGGTTCTACAAGAAAGCATGCTGAGCAAGCCACAAGGAGCAAGCCAGTAAGCAGCACCCCTCCATGGCCTCTGCATCAGCTCCTGCCTCCAGGTTCCTGCCCTGACTTTCTTTGATGATACATTGTGATGTGGAGGCATAAGCTGAATAAACCGTTTCTTCCCCAAGATGCTTTGGTCATGGTGTTTCATCATAGCAATAGAAACCCTAAAATACTAAGCCCATTTTGTTTATCTAACGTGTGTGTCCTTTTATGTTTCCATTATTGGCTTCTTACTATTAATATGTATTTATATTTTCCAGTTGTCATTTTACTTCCATTAAGGTTGTCTTTACTATCTATTTTTTTACTTTGTCAGTATCCTAGAGAATATAATTAGCACAGTAACATAACTACAGGGTGAGGCTGTAGCTCATTGGTACATACAGAGACTCTGGATTCAACCATCAGAACAACATCAGCTAAGGGGCTGGGAAGGCAGCTTGCTCAGTAGAGAAAAAAACAATGCTTGCTGGACAAGTATAAGAACCAAAGTTTGAATTCCAAACACCCTCATAGAATGCCAGAAATGGCTGCACATACCTAAAGTTCTAGCCTTGGGAACAGTCAACTTCTGGAGCAGTGGGCCCCTGTCTCAAAGTAATAAGATGGAGAGTGGCCAAGGAAGACATCAGCTATCCCCTCCACATGCGCATCTCTACATACTTATATGCATGCACCCACCACAAAAACCTTTTTAAGTAAAAATTTGTTAATTTATATTTTTTATTATTTTATGTGAATTAGTGTTTTGCCTGCAAGTATAACTGTGTAAGGGTGTCAGATCTTGAAATTATAGACAGTTGTTAGCTGCCATGTGGATTCTGGGAATGGAACTCAGGTCCTCTGGAAGAACAGTCAGTGCTCTTAACCACTGAGCCGTCTCTCCAGCCCCTAATATATATTTTTATTACATTTACTTATGAATTCACGTCATCAGGTTTGGTAGCAAGTGTCCAGTCCCTGAGTTTTTAAATTTTCTTTCTTCCTTTGTTTCCTTTTATTTTTATTGGGCATGGGATAAGGTCTTTTTGAGAGTCTCACTATGCAACTCTGGCTGTCCTGGAATTCAATCTGCAGACCAGGCTGGCCTCAAACTCACAGAGACCCTCCTGCCTCTGCCTCTTGAGTGCCAGGATCAACTAACTATCTGTTGAGTACCGGGATGCTACCACATCCAGCTCTTCAACTTTTTTTAATTTAAAAAACAAACAACACAAAAATAATTATAGATCTTCTGCCTTAAAAATTTTGAATTGTTAGCCTGGTGGTGGTGGCAGCACATGCCTTTTATCCGAACAATCAGGAGGCAGAGGCAGGCAGATATCTATAAGTGCAAGCCAGGGTTGTTACACAGAGAAACAGCAGCAGCAAAAGAGTTTTTAATTGCTGAATTGTCATCAGAATTAGATGTGTGAAAATAAAAAAGGCAATGCACAAATTCTACTTAGGTACACACTAGCTTCTAGTGTGCCTTCTTACAACATGCCTCTGGAATGAATACCTACCTTATCTAATAATACATTCTGCCACAACCTAAATATGCTTAGGTAACTTCTGTCCCTGGCACCGAAAGACGTAAAGAAGAACTACAAAGAAAAATAAGAAGAATTAAGAACCGTGAAAATTTAGGAGATAGACACATTTGATAAACAAAATACACTTAACATCTTAGGTTTTCTATTGCTGAGATAAAATACCATGGCCAAGCTACTTAGGGAGAAAGGGTTTACTGTGCTATGCTTCCATATCATGGTTCTGACATGAAGGTCTGTGGGGTTCTGCTGACCAAAGCCAGCCTGCTGCCTACTCTCTACACTGTTTTCACTTATCTTTGTGTTAATAAGAAAAGTAAATAGTTGTTGCATAAATGAGATTTCTTTATAAAGCCTACCCTATAGCAATAAGATAATAAACATAATTTTGAAACACACTGTTGTTCTTATATACTAGGGAAATGGGCTAAAAGTAGGCATTTATTTGTGTCCATCATGATTTTCTCAAATTAAGCTAAATAAGTTTATAGAAAAAAATGGAAGTATTTTATTCTGAACTTTGCAATACAATGCCTGTCAATTGAGCCACATATAAACTAAGAATACAAGTGAATTTCAGAAATGTACATATTAATGATATAAATTTTAATTATGCAGTTTCTTCAAGTGTTAAAAATACTCCAAAAATATTGGATCTTTGCACATAAAGCATTAAACTGAGGCTCCTTGTGTTATAGAAAGCAGTAGAATACTCTATCTGTTATTCTGGATCTGGTTTTGACCCTATATATTTCTCTACATTTAGTCATTTTTTAAAGTCATATTTCAAGTTGACGTCAATGAGGAGGTGAAGCAAGAGGCAACCTTGAAGGAACCCTCCCAGTGGATCATCTCTTCGGTTGGCCCAGCCAGTGACCCCAGAGTGCTCATCTACAGGGAAGAGAAAGCTAGTTCTGTGTTGGAGTGATTAGGAAAATTTCACACAATGACTTGGGCATTAATACTTCAAAGGTAGATTTTTCAATTCATTAAGCTGAGACCTCTCCATATATATACTTCTTTTTTGGGCAGGAGAGCCTGTCAAGACAGGGTTTCTCTGTGTAGCTCTGGTTGTCCTGGAACTTGATATGCAGACCAGGCTGGCCTTGACCTCAAAGATCCTCCTACCTCTGTCTCTGCCCCCTGAGTGCTGTGATTAAAGGCACGGGCCAGCACTGCCCAGCTCTCAATAGATACTCTTTGTAGAGGATACATCATAGCAATCTCCAGACATTGTCACATACACATTTGTGTGACCTAATGATTACTACTGTCTTTTGGATTTCTTCGTTTATTTTAATTAGTATACAAAGAAATAAATTTAACTGTGACATCTTTATAATACAGTATTATCTTTTGCCTCAGCTAATTCCCACTGTTCTTTCCCACCTCCCTGCTACCCTCTTTCTCCTCTGCAAATAGAAACCATTTAAACCATGTGAGAATCTATTATTGACTACCCTGTGTCTCCACAGACACCGTAGCTTCAACAACTACCTACACCCCCCAGTGCTCTCGGTGTGAGACAGTTTCTCCTGGGTATTAATATGGGTAAGAGAGAGAAGCCCTCACCTTCTCACCCTCTGTGATGATCTGGATAGCATTTGGGATGAGTCGGGCGGTCTTCTCCTTGGTCATAAATGTTATATTCTTTAAAGCAATAGAAATCTAAACATACACACACAAAATACTTTTTAAAAACTACAATGTATACTTTCAGAAGCATATATAACCCCAAATACCAAGTGTTACAGCAATCTAATCCAGAGTATTGGGCTTTAGGAGTTCAAACAGAACACAGAGTTCAGGCTTCACATTTAAACTCTGAGAACAATGTAGACAGTCTGTCAAGTAACGATGGATTTGGAAGTCAAGCTTTTCCAACCCAACTGTAATAAGTACAAATGGGGCCTGATGTATTAAAATTAGAAAAATACATTAAGCATTTACATGTGTGTAAACACATTATACTTACATAAGCATAGATACAAAAATACATATGATTTTACTTTTGAATCATCTTCGATACACTGCTTTTAAGAGTATTGTATATATTTCTGACTATGCAATTATTTGTATCTACAAATCAAATGCAAAACATCTTACTGTAGTTTCCCATCTGAAGATGTTGCTATAGAAACACAGCCAGTTTTCTGAAAGGTACAGCCGCCCCTGAAGCAAAATATCCCTCTGAAGGGCACAAGCATAATCTATACAGACAAAAATGAGATTATTCACAAAAATCTGACAACTGAATAAACCTTAAACTACTTCAGCTTGTGAAAAGTCATCACTGTTCACTCCCTCACTCACTCCCTCACTCATTCATCCATATACTCTATGCCAGCTATTTTGATATGCACCAGAATTATTTCCTACCCTGATGGGACTTTGTAAATGAAAGGTAGGTATGATGGTTAACATTGTCAACCTGCTAGAATCTGGAAGAATCCAGGAGATAGGCCTCGGTGCATGGCTGTGAGGGATTGCCTTAACCAGATTAATTAAGGAAGTAAGCGTCTGCAAGAACTATTAGGAATGCTTACAGTAAGACCCACCCTGAATGAATGTGGGAAGTAGTACCATTCCATGGGCTGGGGTCCCAGACTGCAAAATGGAGAAAAGTTGCTGTTTTTTGACGGTTAGTGCAATGTAACAAGCCACCTCAAATGCCTCTCACCAGGACTTCCTCACCATCATGGACTGTGAGTCAAAATGAAGCCTTTCTCCTCTGAGTTGCTTTTGTCAGGGCATTTTACCACATCAACAGGAAAAGTAATTAATACAGTTCAGGAAAGCAGACCTCGTGGTAAGGAAGGCGGGTAGTTGAGCAAAATGGTCAGTGATGAAGAAACATACACTGTTTTAGCTAAAGGTCAATCCTTTGTCAGCAATCTTTTATCTTGGACCAGGGGAAGATCTTACTTTTCCCTGAGCCTGGCCTAGGGAAGGCTTTGCCATTTCCATGATTCTGAGGCAGTGGGGTCCTAGGCATGGATATGCTCTCATCAACAATACCCATTCACTCAGAGCTTCCTCCCCAGATTCTGGTAAGTCAACTGCAAATCTTGGAAAAAGTTGATAGTGACTGGGATCAGAAATATTAAGATTTAGAAACATTTAGAAAAATAGCACTAATAGGAAATTGGTGATTGATTAGATGTTGGATAAGAATAAGAGAATGATCAGAAAACTATATGAAGCTAGAGAACATGCTAGCATGTATGTTTAGCATCCACAAAAACCTGGATTATAACAAAACATACACACACCAGTATACAAATTAATTCAGTTTCAAGGCTGATCCCTTACACTTCAACACTGAAATCTTGAAGGAAGAAGGTAGAACGAGAAGAGGAGGAGAAAAAGAAAGGAAGAAAAAAAACTGTTATTGCCTACCAAACAAGTTAATAGTATTATTATGATAGTTTATTATAGTATACTGTGATAGTTTTAATTGACAATTTATACAATCTACTACAATTACTTAAGAACAGAGTTTCAATAAGAGACAGTCTAGATTGAATTGGCCTTTGGGCATGTTTTAAGGAATTATCTTGATGACATTAATTAGGGTGGGAAGCCTAGATCTTGTGGGTAGCATTGTTCCCTGGGTTTCAGTCCTAGCCAGTGTAAGAGTACAGAGACTACTGAGCAAGTGCAGGCATCATTTGTCATTCTTGTTCCTGAGTCTGGGTATGACAACAGGCTCCCTCATTGGGATGGATCAGAACCTGAACTGGGAGCTGAAGTCAATTTTTTCTTCTCTAGCTGCTTTCATCAGGGTATTTCATCTTAGCAACTGAAGAGGAAACAAAGACTAGTTTGCTTTCAGTTGTTGTGATAAACACTGTGACCCAAAGAAACTTGGGAGAAAATGAAGGGATTATTTGGCTTACCCTTCCATGTCAAGGTAGAATCATGGCAGAACCCGGAGCAGAAACCACACAAGATTACTGTGGACGGGCTCGCTGTCTGTGGCTTGCCCAGCTTGATTTCTTGTCTTACCCAGGACCACGGACATTGCTCACAGTGAGCTGAGGAAGCCCTTTCACATCAATCAGGAATCAGGACATGCACACAGACATTTCCACAGGCCAGTTTGATGGAGCCAATTCTCTAGCTGAGGGTCCCTCTTTCCAGATGACTCTAGTTTATGTCGAGTTGGTTAAAAACTACCTGGCACAGATATCATGCCTCTATGAGTTAGATCATGCTCAGTGCCTAATTTGAACCATAGCTCCAAACTACTGACAAGCCAAGATAATGAAGAGTTTCTGCAGGGCAACTCAGATAACTGCTATATTTTAAAATTGCAGAAGCTAAATTTTTATTTTAAAATACAAGTTGTCAGAACAGTGGTGATGCCCACCTTTAATCCCAGCACTCAAGAGGCAGAGGCAGGGGGATCTCTGTGAGTCTGAGGCCAGCCTGACATAGGGAGTTCCAAGATACCCAGGACTACAAGCAAAACAAACAAAATTCAACAAAAAAGTTGAATAAGCCTCAAAATATTTAACCTTAGCTGTGTTACAGTTCTAAGCAAGCCTGAAAACTGAGCAAGGTAGTCAACTTTTCACGGTGCTTCCTTCAGAAAAGTTAAAAACAAACCAAGGACTGAGAGGCCACCCAACAAAAGTTCCTAGTAAATAATTGAGCAGGTTAAGTGGCTCATTCACTAGCCTGTGTCCCCCCCCCAGACAGACTGGGTTAAAGGTCATCTTCAGGCTCCAGGACATTTTTATCTTAACCACTGAAATCATGGATCTATCCACGAGAAGCACTTATCATCCAGTGCTTCTCAGACTTCAGAAATACCTGGTTGGGCAGATAACAGAGTGCTAACCCTTCCCCACAGTTCTGATTAAATAGGCCTAGGGCAAGGTCAAGGGGAATAAGTCACGGCTTGTCTTATAGTGCCCGCCTTGCTTTGCTGTTGATCAACCTGCATTATTTTATGCTAATGTATTGAAAGCTACAGCACGGGCTGGAGAGATGGCTCAGCCGTTAAGAGCACTGACTGTTCTTCTGGAGGACTTGAGTTCGATTCCCAGCATCCACATGGCAGTTAACAACTGTCTGTAAGTCCAAGATCTGACACCCTTACACAGTTATATATGCAGGCAAAACACCAATTCACATAAAATAAAAACAAAATATTTAAAAAAAAAAAAAAAAGGAAAGCTACAGCACATACCTGGAACATTTGATCAGAAGAATACTGAGTATAATTGACAGACTTTTCAGTAACTCTTAAACAAGGCTTTCCCGAAATGCTATCATGATAAATGTAAACAACAGTAAAATTGCTTAAAATTGTGGAATAAAAATAAATAAACTATAGCAGAGGCATTACATTATATCACACACAAGAGATAAAGCATTTTCTTAAAAAAAGCAAAAATTATACATTTTTTATACTCCCAAGTTAGCTACTTATAAATGAGTATCTACTATAAAAAGTAACCATCATTTCAGGAGGTAACTTTCTACCTGATCAGTTATATTAACAATCTGGTTCACCTTGAACAGAATAAGAAAATAATGCTTATCAAAAAGGATTGTTGGGGGCTTTATAACTTTACAATGATCCACTAGAAAGCTGCAGTAATGCTAAAGAAATTGCCCAAGCTCCTTAGGTCACTTTGACACATCTTGCTCTATTCAATTTGCTAGCAGTAACACTATCAATTACAGCACAATCAAGTGGCTCGATGTCTAAAGATTTATTTTAGAAACAACAGAAAGACAAATGATGTAGAACAAAGCAGTAAGAGAATCCAGGAGCAAATCAATATCATATACATTAAATAGTATATATATATATATATATATATATATTTAAATAAGTTAAATGTATTCCTTGTCTTACTAAATAGCTTATAACTTGGGCACTCTGTCCAAACAGGAGATAACAATGAGGATAATGTGTTTTTTCTTTTCCTTTTGTTCTTTCTTTTTTTTCTTTTCTTTCTTATTTATGTATTGATTGAGGTAGGGTCTCACAGTAGCTCTGGCTGACCTGAAACTCACTATGTAGACCAGACTAGCCTTGAACTCACAGAGATCTGCCTTCCTCTGCCTTCCAAGTGCTACAACTATCTGTGAAAACATCCGGGCAGATCGGATAGTCTTCTAACTAATAAAACCTCAGGAGGGTGGGGCTGGAGAGATGGCTCAGTGGTTAAGAGTATGTGTTGCTCTAAAAGGACCTGGGTTCTGTTCCCAGCACCCACAAAGCAATTCACAACCATCTGAAACCCAAATTTGTGGGGATTTGATGCCCTTTTCTGATCTGTTCTGGCACCAAAGCACAGGCATGGTGACATACATGTAGGTAAAACATACATACATACGCATAAAACATAGGGGTTTTTTTTTTTTTAGCACATTTCAATACATCCCCAATTATGTTTTTTCTTTTCCTTTTCTTTTTTCTTTCTTTTCTTTTCTTTTTTTGAGACAGGGTCTGTAACCCTGGCTGGCCTCCATAGTGAGCTGGACACATTGAGGGTATTGATATGTCCCTATAGTATCATTTTTCTACAAGTAGAATTAGTGGCTCAAATGTAGTTACAGATTATAATAAAGAATTTTTTGATCAAGATTAGTAAAGAAAAGAGAGAAGGCTCAAGTTCATATTAAGAATAAAAAAGCCATGCTAATGCAAACATTTGGAAATGTTCCAAGATGTCTATGGCCATACCACTGCAAATGCACTTGACATGCACCTGATTTCACGTCTAAGTAGGACTGGGCCTAGTTAGTACTTGGATGGAAAATTTTTCTATTGGATAGTTGGAAATACCTGCAACTTTGCAATTATACTTGAGATAAATAGACTAACAATCTAATCACAAGGACTACATCTATCAGAGGAGTTCATGAGCCCTTAAAATGTGGTTATTAGTGTTCAACACCAAATGTTGGTTAGTTAGCATGTACACAATTGAGAAAGGTTTTCACTGGTGACACTAGTACTTTATCCACCAGTTTATCAGGTGCTAGGCAGGGATTAACATTAGATAAGTTAATTTTATCAATATTCAGGGGTCCATTAAAGTATTTTAGAATCCATATGTATGGAGAATAAGAGCTGAGTAGGCGTTAACTTTAGATATGTGCTTTGTTCCCCAGATTACAGCCACTGACACTGCCTCTTCTTCCTCAGTCACTAATGACCTAGATCTAGTCTGCCAAATCCAAATTATTAATTTCCAGACCCTGTATTTTCTTTATTTTTATTTTATGTGCATTGATGTTTTACTTGCATGTATGTCTGTAGGAGGATGTTGGGTCCCCTGGAACTGGAGTTACAGACAATTGTGAACTGCTATGTGGATGCTGGGAATTGAACTCAAGTTCTCTGGAAGAGAGCCAGTGCTCTTATATGCTGAACCATCTCATTTTTGAGACAAGTTCATCGATTTATCTAGAATAGGTTGCCATGAGCTTCACTGCTTTGCTTGGCTTCCCCCCATGCTAGGGTCACAGGAAAGCAATGACCACACATGGCTTTTATATGGTTCTAGGGTCCAGCCTCAGGTCCTTGTGCTTGTTCTGAGAGTCCAGTCTCAGGTCCTTGTGCTTGTTCTGCAGACACGTCACCAATAGAGCCTTCTCTCCAGTCCCTAAACTTCTGAAACCTAAATTTTTAGAGAGCATATAAATTACCCAAATATGCTTGGGATTCTGGAAGACCATTACTCCTCCATAATTGTTTAATTATTCAAGCATTTATTCATAGCAACATGGACTCATGAATGTTTATTTGATTATTTAGGTTTTTAACCCCGATTTGATATTTTGTTGCTTAAGATGTTCTAACTTTGAACATTAGGAGCTGTTTCAAGTTGTTGTCTGTTTTCATTTAACCCACTGTTGGTATTTAATAATAACAACATTCTCACTGGTCTTGATTTGTTACTGTTTGTGTTAGTCAGTGTTTCTATTGCTGTGAAAAAAACACCATGACCATGGCAACTAGTATAAACGAAAACATTGAATTGAAGCTGCCTTTAGAGGTTTAGTCCATTATTGCCTTGTGGAGAAACATGGCAGCGTGCAGGCAGACATGGTGCTGGAGAAGAAGCTGGACGTTCTACATCTTGATCCGAAGACAATAGGAGATGACACTGGGAATAGCTTGAGTATATGAGACCTCAAAGCCTGCCCCCAGTGACATACTTCTAACAAGGCCACACCTACTCCAACAAGGCCACACCTACTCCAACAAGGCCACACCTACTAGTAGTGTCATTCCCTATGGACCAAGCATTCAAGTTGAGAGTTGAGGAGAGGGATTCCTATTCAAATCACCACACTGCTCCAGCAGTTTCCTCAGGAAGAGTGATCTTTAAGAAACCAAGACATTCTCTGCTGCTAGAGTCTCAGCAGATAGATAGGAAATAGACAGCTAGAGTCAGCCATCCATAGCCATAGGTTCTACCTTCTCAGATGAAAACACAAAGGTAAGTTTAAATGTTTCTTTTCGAAAGAACTACATTTATACTGAACATGCACAATTTTTTCAGGCTACTATTCTTTATATAATAATTGACATATCATTTACATTGTGTGAGTCATCAACATAGCAATCCATAGACGATTTAAAGCACACAAAAGAATATGCTTGGGTTCCATTTAAATGCTATACTGTTTTACACAAGGGCTTGAGTATCCATGGACCTTGATATCTGAAGGGGTTTCTTGGGTCCAATCTCCTGACATATCAAAAGGCAATTATGTATTTACCAACACAATCTTAATGGAATCATTCCACTCATTTATAACACAATTAGTTTCATTGTCATGGTTAGCAGGTTAGTATTCTATCCTGGGATGTCTCTGATACATTGGTTATTATTAAAAATTTTTAAACAGCCAAGTTTCTCAATGAAGATGTAGCCAATGAACAGTCATATAAACTACCAAATACCATGTGACCAATGAACAGTCATGTAACCACAACCCAACACCCCAAAAGTTCCCAGTACAGCCACTCTCCTCTTTATATCCGTTTATAAAATGTCTATGTTAAACATATATACTGTAGGGCTGGAGAGATGGCTGGGGCTGGAGAGATGGCTCAGTGGTTGAGAGCACTGATTGTTCTTCCAGAGGACCTGAGTTCCATTCCCAGCATCCATATGGCAGCTAACAACTGTCTGTAATTCCAAGATCTGACATCCTTACACAGTTATACATGCTGGCAAAATACCAATTCACATAAAATAATAAAAAACATATTTGCTGTACCAGTCAGGAGAAAATAAGAATAAACGTACACATACATGGGAAAATGTATAAAAAAATAAAATACTAACCAAATTATACAGATAGACTGGTCACTCTTTTTCTCTGCATTTTTCTGGATAGCTTTTCAGTCTTATAATAAGTGTTTTCCGATACACAATGAAATTAATATCCTTCAAAAGGATAACAAATCACTGTGCGTGATGATAACACTCCTGTAATCCTAGTACTTGGAAGGTAGATGCAGGAAGATGGCTCCAAGTTTAAGACCAGCTGTTTCAGGCCAGCCAGGGGTACATAGCAACGCCTCCCCAGATCAACAAAACAAGGCCAGAGTGAACAGGATGCATTTTAGAATTATTTCTATGAAAATTATTTGGTTTTAAGTGGGAGGCTAGCAAGAAACAGTTGTAAAACAGCAAAAGAGTTGCAATTGTTTTTACCAATTAACAGCATACCATTATAACAAAAAGGCAGCTACCTCTCTGTTCCCTCTAACTCCTACCACCACTTTTTCTTCAATTTCATATTTGAAATTATCCTAAGAATATATAATCTAGAGCCCAAAACCTTGAATAACCCAGTGAAAAAATGGGCTTCAGATCTAAAAAGGGAATTCTCAGCAGAAGAATTACTGATGGCTGAAAGGCACCTGAAAAAGTGCTCATCATCTTTAGCCATCAGAGAAATGCAAATCAGAACAACTTTGAGATACCACCTAACACTTGTTAGATTGGCTAAGATAAAAGGCACAGAGGACAGCCTATGCTGGAGAGGATGCGGAGCAAGGGGAACACTCTTCCATTGTTGGTGGGAGTGTAAGCTTGTTCAGCCACTTTGGAATGCAGTATGGCAGTTTCTCAGAAAATTGAGAATCAATCTCCCCAAGGACCCAGCAATACCACTTCTGGGTGTATACCCTAAAGATGCACAGTCACACTCCAAAGGCATTAGCTCAACTATGCTCATAGCAGCATTATTTGTAATAGCAAGAACATGGAAACAACCTAGATGTCCCTCAACTGAAGAATGGATTAACAAACTGTGGTACATCTACACAATGGAGTACTACTCAGCAGTAAGAAAAAAATGATATCCTAAATTTGCAGGCAAATGGATGGATTTGGAGAATATCCTTCTGAGCAAGGTATCACAAACTCAGAAAGATAAGCAGCGGATGTACTCACTCATTAGTGGACTCTAAACAAACAAACAAACAAACAAACAAGAAAAAAAGCAAAGCATGCCCAAGCTGCAAACAACAACCACTGAACAGCTTGGGATCAGAAACACCTTGGACTGACTCCTTGGATCCCACTCCCCCTAGAGGAACACCTGACTCATTCTTGAGGTTGGGGGGAGAAAACTGGATCTGCCAGGAGTGGAGGCTGAACTAAGTAATATTGGGACAGTGGGACCTTGGGACTGCCTGCTGCCTGCCCAGGGGGGAGGATAGGGAATTGTAGAGAAGAGAGAATGACCTGATGTGTTGGGAGGGGGAAGGGACCTTGAATAAGAATATGCAAGGAAAAGAAGGATTTTATTTTAAAAGAAAAAAAAGAAAAATGGGAAAAAAGGAATATATTACTTCTACTGGGTGTGATAACAGTTACCTGTAATCACAGCACTTGGAAGGTGTAACATTCAAAATTATCCTCAGATACACACTGAGTCTGAGGCCAGCCTAGATACACCAGAGCTGATTTCATTTCCCAGAAGCCATATAAAAATCTGGACGTGGGGTCAAGAGCAATGGCTCTGAGGTTATTCTTCCTGAGGACCCAAATTTGATCCCCAGCACCTATATGGTGACTCATACCCTTCTGTAACTCCAGCCCTAAGGGACACAATGTCCTCTTCTGGCCTCAAAAGCCACTGCATACACACAGCACAAAATACACATTTAGGCAAACATATATGCACACAAAAATAATAAAATTAAGTGTATAAAATTTAAAGCTGTGTGCAGTGGTGTGCTTCAAGTTGTAGTACTGGGGAAGAAAACAGAAATAATGAAGCTAATTGGTGAGTTTCAGGTTTAAGAAGAGACCCAGTCTCAAGACAGGGTGAATTGATTTGGAAGATATTCAACATTGGCCCCTGGTCTTCACACACATACACACCTATACGCCAATGCACCCACAAATATGTATGCACATACACAATACACACAATAAAGCATTTCTGTAACAGAAATGACTAACTATCTAAAAGCCTACTGCATACAAAAACTCTACATGAACCATAACATGAATAATGGCTTATTCCTAAATGTATCCCCAGAACATTCTTATTATATCGCTCTGTTGATACACTTGTTCAAGAGTATATTTTTCTCAGCAGAATTACTATATGATGAGTATCAAATCTAAATGTCCCTTACAAAGCCATATATAGAAGTACCAAGAGAAACCCCCAGGGTACATTTCTTAGTACATAATTTCTCACAGGTTGGAAGTTCCTGTTCCCTTAGTTACACTTGGCTTAAGCTTGTCTAACTGTAAACCAGCACACCAATTTTCTCTTAGTACTGTAAGTAATAGCAGGACTATTTCCTTCATATAGGCCCTCTGTGGCACGAAGCCATAGTTTTTACTCCATGTTGTCATTTGTTGCGCTCGTCTGTATCACGGAGCTGAGTACCTGCTATCAGCTTCTCAGAGTCGGGCAGGTGTGTGAACTGCTGTTTGTATTCCTCATTCCTGTCTTTATAGGTGGAACCGGAGATCTGAAACAATAAAAAGATTAGATTTCTCTTGGAATAGCTTAGATTACAAGAGACACATTCAAAATGAAACTTAAAAATCATATACTTTCTGCCACCGTTTTGTCCTTATATAAAAGAAGTACAAACGTTTCAAAAGCCATCTGTGGGGTGTGAGCTGTAGTTCTGTGAGCTGTGTGAAAAGCAAAAGGGAAACCCCTAAAGTCATCTGGGCAGTCTAGAACAAGCCAAATGGGGATTAGCAAGGGCCTCGGCAGAGAGAGCCCGAAGGAAACGAGGCCATGTGGGCTTGACACTGTTCACATGCTCCTGACCAGACAGAGCTGCAGGTATGTGAAGCGACACTAGAAAAGTCAGAATCCATAGACACTGGGACAAATGAGAAGAGCTGGAACTTTGACCTCATTGCCTAATGAACACTAAGTCTGACGGTAGAAGGAAAAGGCTTTCTGGTTCTTTGTATTTGAGCATATCACTTAGTAATCACTGACCAATATATAGGGTGACTCCTAGAAAGTCAGCCTTAAAAATTAAAAAAAAAAGTCAGGAATGAATACAGCAGAGATATTCATCCCCACACATGATAGGACAAACCCAGATTTACTCTAGGTGAGTTCTTAAGTAAACAAACAAAATCAACAATGATAACCCTTTGGGCAGGGAGAATGCAATCAGAATCCAGAGATGCTAATGAGACAGGCAAATAGGGCAGAGAGTAAGGCCCAGAACACCATGTGCAAAGCCTTACAAAACTGACATGGAACAAGCACTCTGGCAAAGAGAAATGCTGGACTCCTCAGCAGATGCAAACCGAAACTGGTTCACACCACTGACACAGGTGCAGAGGCACTCCAGAGTATCGGAAAACAACCTGGGGCTCATAATACTACTAAATCTCACCCCAAATGGTGGATTAGGACAACAATATGACATTCACCACATGAAATTCACAACAAATGAATCATGTACAGAGAAGCCCGGATCCTTTCTGAAATAGCCTCTCAAGCCTGCTCCATCATTTTTCTTTAAATTCTCCTACTTTGTTTGCTACTATCTGATGTCCCTGGTGAATTCTTTGTAGTAGAACTCAAGAACCTGAAACCCCACTGGAGATAGCTGGTATCGTAACCTCAGCATCACTAACACTATTAGAACTAGGCAACTGGCAGTAACATTATAAAGCATGGGGGGGGCAACAGAAAAGAAAAAGTCAACAGGCAATAAAAACAACCTTTGATGGTTCCAGGCATTGGATTTAAGAGCCTAGGACATCAAAGACATTGTCAGTCAAATGTTCAAAGAACTAAAGAAAGCCATGTTTGACTAACTTAGGTGTTGTCGCCACTTCAACTGTCAACTTGGCAGCTTAGCGTCATCTGAGGTGAAAGCCTCAGCTGAAGAACCGCCTAGATCAGTTTGGCCTCTGGGCATTTCTGTAAAGGGTTTTTTAAGTTATGAACTGATACAGAAGGGCCCAGCCCATGTGGGCAGCACCACATCCAGTCAGGGATCCTGAGGTTATAAGAAAGTTAGCTGAGCATGAGCCAGAGAGCAGGGCAGCAAACTGTTTTTCATGGTCTCTGCTTGGGAGTTCCTGACCTGACTTCCCTCAGTGATGAGCTGTTACCTGGAAGAAGAAGCCAAATAAAGCCCTTTCTCCCCTCTTGGTCATGGTGTTTGTTACAGCAACAGGGTAAAGGCATTTATTTCTAAGCCTGATAACCTGAGTTCAATACCAGGACTCAAATAGTGGAAAGAGAAAACAGACTCCCACAGGTTGTCCTCTGGCTTCCACATACAAGCGCTCTCTCTCTCTCTCTCTCTCTCTCTCTCTCACACACACACACACACACACACACATTTGCATGTGCTTATCCAAACACATTTACTTTAAAATATTTTTAAATCAAAAATAAAAATCATAACCTAAAATATTTGACACACAAATAAAAAAATGACTAGAGGAGCAAATATAACATGAAACGAGCAGCATACAATGTCTATTTGTAAGTCCAGTCATACCGTAGGTATTTGTAAGTCCAGTCATACCGTAGGTATTAGCGTAGTTAGACTGTGATACAGAGGTTAGGATGAAAGGGAAAAGGAGGCAGGCCTGAATGATCTAAATGCTATGCTCTAGAACTCAGAAGAGGAAAAATACATTTTTTAAGTAAAATTATAGGTAATAAAGAAAAAAATTGTTTTTTAATTAAAATACAAAAATAATAGGACATAGAAATGAGAGATCATCTCCCATGCTCCTGGATAGGTAGGATCAACACAGTAAAAATGACAATCTTACAAAAGCAATCTACAGATTCAACACAATCCCCATCAAAATTCCAACACAATTTTTTTTTACAGACCTTGAAAGAATAATACTCAACTTTATATGGAATAACAAGAAACCCAGGATTTTCAAAACAATCCTGTTCAATGATAGAACTTCAGGAGGCATCCCTACCCTTGATTTCAAGCTATGCTATAGAGATACAGTAATAAAAACAGCCTCATACTGGCATAACAACAAATTTGTGGATCAATGGAATTAAACTGAAGACCGCAACTTTAATTCACACACCTATGAACTCCTGATTTTTGACAAAGAGGTCAAAAATATACAATGGAATAAAGATAGTATCTTCAACAAATGGTGCTGGCACAACTGGATGATAGTGTGTAGAAAAATGAAAATAGATCTAAACCTATCACCTTTCACAAAACTTAAATCCAAGTGGGTCAAAGACCTCAACATAAATCCAGCTACACTGAACTTGATAAAAAAGAAATTGGGAAATACCCTCCAACACATTGGCACAAGTGACCACTTCCTAAATATAACATCAGTAACACAGACACTAAGAACATCAATTAATAAATGGGACCTCCTGAAACTGAGAAGCTTCTGTGAGGCAAAGGACATAGTCAATAAGACAAAACAACAGCCTACAAAATGGGAAAAGATCTTCACCAACTCCACATCTGACAGAGGACTAATCTCTAAAATATATAGAGAACTCAAGAAACTAGAGGAAAAGAAACAAAAAAGAGAATTCTCAAGAGAAGAATTTCAAATGGTTGAAAGACACTTAATGAGTTGCTCAACATCTTTAGCCATCAGAGAAAGGCAAATCAAAACAACCTTGAGATACCACCTGACACCTGTCAGAATGTCTAAGATCAAAAACACAGATGACAGCCTATGCTGGAGGGGATTTGGAGCAAGGGGAACACTCCTCCATTGGTGGTGGGAGTGTGAACTTGTACAGTCACTTTGGAAATCAGTATGACGGCTCCTCAGAAAACTGGGAATCAACCTCCCCAATGATCCAGCAATACCACTATTGAGCATATACCAAAAGGATGCACATTCTTGCCCCAAGGGCATCAGCTTAGCTATGCTCATAGCAGTATTATTTGTAATAGCCAGAACCTGGAAATAACCTAGATGCCCCTCAACTGAAGAATGAATTTAAAAATTTGGTACATTTACATAATGGAGTACTACTCAGCAGTTTAAAAAAATGACATCCTGAAATTTGCAGGCAAATGGATGGATATGAAGAGTATCATCCTAAGTGAGGTAACAGACCCAGAAAGAAAGACATGATATGTACTCACTAAAATGTGGATTTCAGACATAAAGGAACGGATAACCATGCTATAAATCACAACCCCCAAACAGCTAGGTTAACAGGAGGAACTTAAGAGAGACATCCAATGATCCTCCTGGGAAGGGGAAATAGAGAAGATCTCCTGAGTAAATTGGAATTATAAGAGGGAGCGAGCATGGGAAATGGGAACAAATCATGAGAGAAGGAGATGGTTGAGTGGTAGAAGCAACAGAGAGGGAGAACAAAGAAATAGATATCTTGATAGAGGGAGCCACTGTGAGGTTACGAAGAAACCTGATGCTAAAGGGACATCCAAGAACTCACAAGATGTCCCTGGCTAGGACTCCAAGCAATAGTGGAGAGGGTGCCTAAACAGATTTCCTCTATAATCAAATGAATGACCGCCTTACTTGTTATTATTGAACCTTCATCCAGCAATGGATGGAGGCAGAAGTAGAGATCTATAGCTCCTGGTCCAGCTGAAAAGGGAGGAGAAAGTATATGGGCAAAGGGATCAGGATCATGAGAAGGAGACCCACAGAAATGGCTGACCTGAGCTATTGGGAACTCACTGATTCTGAAATAACAGCTGAGGGACCTTCACGGAAAGGAACTAAACCCTCCGAAGATAGATGATGGTCAAATGGCATAGGCGGTTTGTGGAGCCTCTTGCAGTAGAATCAGTACATTCCTAGTCTGAGAACTGACATCTCGGAGCCCATTCCCTACAGAGGAACAACTAACCCAACCTTGATACTGGCATGAGGGATTTGGAGCTACCTCAAGGGAATATGCTGGACTGAAATGACTCACCTTGGGATTCCTTGCCCTCCTTGGGGAATGGGTGAGGGGTTGGGGTGGGAGGAGAGGCTGAGGGAGGTCTAGGAGGAGAAAAAGGAGGGGGAGCAGTGGTAGATATGGAAAAAACTTTTTAAGTAAAACATTATTTTAAAAAAATGAAAGTTCATTTTTTAAAACAACCAAGTAGGCAAACTTCTATGAAGACTGATGAAGAAAAGCAAAAAGAGAGATGTGAATTATTAATTATTATTAAAAACAGGAGACCACTGTAGATGCTACACACTTCAAAGGAAAAAAGAAAAAAATTTACATAGATACAAATGTATCACCTTGGAGAAACATCTTGGTTCTTCAAAATATATCAACTACTTCAACTCACTCAGTATGAAATAGTTCATTTAAGTTGGCCCACAACCTACAAGGAAATTGAATATACAGTTTCAAATTTCCCAAGACAAAAATTGCCACGCCAAGATGGTTTCACTGGAGAAATCTTGGATGTTTAAAAACTCAATTCCAATTCTGCACTATCCTTTCCAAATATTAAATTAGAAATGTGAAGCAAGCATTACTTTAGTATCAAAATTAGATAAGAAATATTACAAAGAGAAAATGATAAAAAATATACTCAGAAGTGCAGATGCAAAAATTTGTAAAGTGTGAACAAATACCCTCTAGCAATATGAAAAATGAATAATACAGCATGACCCGGGAAGCCATGGTTGGCTTAGCAGGCAAAAGTTAATCAATGTGATCCACAATATTAATCAGCTAAAATAAAGAAAAATAACAGCTTTTCCCTGATAAGGAACAAATATTTGACATAATGCAATGCCCAGTTGTCATTTACACAAACAAACTGCCCCCAAAGTGGAAACACTAAGGAATGTCCTCAACTCAAGAAAGAGTATCTACAAATTACCTGTAGTTTATAAAACACTGGAATGGTAAAAAACTTGATTCACACAGTGAATTGAAAGTTGCTCTTTTTAAATCTAAATGTTTGAAAAGATTATGTGAATAATATTTTATTATTATATGTGAAATTATATATATATATTCCAAGCCACCAGGGCTTGGAAGATTTCTCTAGGTGTTTTGGGACATTAGCATGATGGTTTAAATTAGGAATCTCAAATTACATATTTTAGAAGCTTAATCTGCATCTTGGAGTGGAGCCTCTCATCTACAATCCCAGTACTTGAGAAGCTGAATGTAAAGAGCATAGAATGGAAGTCCTTTTGGGGCAAGTCTAGGCTAGCCTGAAGGCATAATGTGTGGAGGCATGAGATAGAGGTTCAGAGGGGAGCAAAAGATAAGCAAAAGGTCACTCTCTTAGCCCTCTACCCAAGTTACTCTGGCAGAGTGAAAGGCCGGACAGATAGATAAGTGAAGAGGGTTGTCTCACCCGGTTGCTATGGTGATGCGGCTTGGCCACCGAATTAGCATATTAAGGGAGAGCCGGCCTGAAGCCTGCTGAGTTTGACTCTAGCCTTGTGGCTGAAGTGGAAAGGACTCCAGCCAGCCCTCAGAGGCTAACACTTGGAACTCTGAGGAGGCTCTGCAGTCAAACTCCCTCCGACCTTGGTCGACTCACGGGACACTGAAGGACCATATCTTAGGCCCGGGGATAACAAAGTCTGAGCAAATTGCCGCCCGAACCAGCGACCAAGGCCTGACTACTCTCACCCTGGGGGCATTGACAGAAAGTGTGGACATAACGGCGAGAAAAAGGTCGTATGATTATATTAATGTATGATTATATTAATGTGTGATTATATTGATGTGTGATTAATGTGTTTGATGTGAATTGTGTATTTTGAATAAGCATCAGTAAAAGGTTATTGAACCGCCATTGAGTGTCTGGGCTTTCTGTCCGATTCGTCTCCAGCTGACCACTGGGGAAATGCCCGGGATTCTGCTCGTGACACTGAAGCATGAGGGTCACCTCAAGTTGAGTCCTGGGATAACTAGTGAGTTCCAGGTCAGCTTGGACTATAGATAAAACTTCACACACACACACATACACACACACACACACACACACACACAGAGAGAGAGAGAGAGAGAGAGAGAGAGAGAGAGAGAGAGAGAGAGAGATCCCAGTTGGGGATATAGTTTCATGGTACGGCATTTGTAATGACTTGGGTTCAATGTTCAGTCCTAAACAAACAACCCTGACTCTCCAGTGCATAGTGTGTGGGAACTGGTGACATGGAAGTAGGCTGATTACAAGACGGTCAAGTTCTTACAAAACAAGTTTGGCCTCATTTGCTTTCCGGTCCTTCCGCTTGGTCATAGGCTGACACAGAGAAGAGTCAGCTGTAAGATACACAGGCAGGACCCCACACAGCAGCATCAAGGACCACAGACCCTCAGCCCGCAGATGCTGCTAGCTTCTGAGACTGAGAGATATTGTTCTCTTCTTTTTATAAATTAGCTTGTCCATGGTGTCATTATAGCTACGTAAAGTAAACCAACAGATGACTTCTTATTAGCCACATTTTCACCCAAAAGATGTTCCCCATTATCTTTTCATATAATATATTTTTATCTTATTCTGTTCCCTCGCCAGCTCCTTTCAGCTCCTCTATACTTTCTTCCCCACCCAACTTCTGCTTTATCTCTCTCAAAAAACAAACAAACCCAAAAGAAAATCAAAACAAAGAAACAAAAGAAACCCAGTAAGACAGATACACACAAAGTACCAAAACAAAATAAAACAAAAAGTGCAAAAAAAGTGGAGTCTATTTTTTTTTTTTTTTTTATGTTACAGGCCTCTAGACCTTAGCACAACTGACCCCATGATGGAGGTACCATTCAGACTGAAAAACTCAGCATGCAGACAGCACCATCTGCCAAACAAAAGCCTAATTCATCAAAGTCCCTAGCTCTGGGGGAGTTTCTAAATTTACTAATTTTGCTTTTGTAGTTCTGTAGTTACACTTCTGTTAGGAACTGTGTTAACTGTTTTTGTTAATGGAAGTGTCGACCCAGGGCAGTTTCTTTGCTTTCACTTTGAAGCTCACCCAAAGGCTCAGGGACACGGTGGACTCCTGGACCCCAGTGTAGTCGATAGCCTGTTAATACAGATTCCTGCCCCAGGAGCTTTCTCTGGTGGATACCCCTCCACTGTTTCGTGTGGGCCAGCTGTTCCTGGGCATGGGGACTACCCTGCACTCTGGCTGATAGACCCAGTGATACTCCATTGGAGACAACTGATTTTTCCTTTCCAAGCCCCCAAAAGGTATTTTTTAAATGGTAATGTGGTCACCTTTAGAGAGGTATGGTTTTAATAAGTTAAGAATTTTCCTTCCTCAGGCCTTTATTTGGAAAACTACACATCTAATTTTATACAGGAAGATCAGAACCACAACCTAAAAGCCAGTGAACCAGTCAGGTTTTTGTCATGAAACTGTACTTTTCCAGGGAAAACAATGAGACAGGGTTTCTCTGTACAGCTGTCCTGGAACTCACTACGTAGACAAGGCTGGCCTTGAACTCTTACAGATCCACTTGTCTATGCCTCTTGAGTACTGGGATTCAAGGCATGAGCTACCATGCCTAGTCAAATCATACTTTGAAGAAAAAGACTAATTTTTAATTATGGGAGGGGAGTATGTACACATGCATGTAGGAGCCAATGGATTTTCTGAAGCTGGAGTTACAGGTGGTTATGATGCTGGGAACTGAACTTGAGTCTCTGTGAGAGCAGTGCCGAGCCATCGTTCCAGCCCCACACAGTAAGTACTCTT
>PVIH01001633.1:60113-224763 GCA_004025045.1 Sigmodon hispidus
TTTTTTTTTTTTTTTTTTTTTTTTTTTTTTTTTTTGCTAACTTCTGTTCTTCCAAATCTAAGATTGAAAACATCCAGGCCCATTTCCACCTTTCTGTTGTACTTTGCCTTACACGTCCCATCCAGTCTACAAGCCCCCTCTTCAATATCTTTCTTCAAGGCTCACAAATTAATTTCATCTTTACCCTCTCCCAAGATTTAAGACATGCATCCCATAGCTTACTAGATCTGTCTACTCACATGAGAAATACGCATCTCTGCCACCAACAAAACAAACTCTCGGATTGCCCCCCAAACCTAATGCACTGCTCTTTCCCAGTTCCCAAGGGTGCTCTCACTTACCCAGTTTTGCAATGAAAAAATTCTAGGGTTGGTTTTCTCAATCTTTCTCTTTCCCTCACTCGCTCTATCCACCTCCTCAGCAGGCTTCAAGTGAGCATTCTGCAGCAGGACTCTTCTTTGGCCAGCTCCCTTTTCTACAGCAAATAATTCCGTTCTCTCTCCTGCCTCCACCACGAGGGCATTCTCAGTGCAGCTTTGCTTGGACCTCCTGGCTAATGTTATTTCTCCTTTCCGATGATATTCTGTGTTCGTTCATACTTTCTATAGTTCTGACATAATATGACACATTTGCTTATCTGTAAAATATCCATCTCGCACCCTGGCTGTATCCTCTAGGGCGGTTAAGATACCATCTGGTTCACGTAGAACATGATAATATATATCAGAGACATTCAAATAAATTAATAAGACCATCTTCATCTTCAGTCATGTGCTCTGTGCAGTCACCACTTCTAACTGGATGCCTCTCTCACATGTTCTTTAAGCTGTCCTGTGAGAGCCTCCCTGATTCTCAAGTCCCATGCTCATTTTCCACGCCCGTCTTCCAAAAGTCCCTTTGATGCCTAGAAGATGCTCTACTGTACTTTCTGTCTCTTTCCCAGTCTTTCCCAGTCAACAGTCTGAGTAATACGTACATAGTTCTACTCTTTATTCAGCTTCAACTTCGTATGTCACCATTTAATTGTTATTTTAATAAACATGAACTTTCCTATAGTCCTGGATTTGTTGTTTTTCAAATCTATCTGGTGCTTAAAATTTTTTTACTCATTTACATTTTTAACTAGTTCTGTTAAGTCCTTACTTGAAGGTTCAATTTTTTTGTTTCGGGTCTGCATAGCAAATCTGAGGCCTTGTACATGTACAGTAGTCATCTCCCCCAAGCTACAATCTCCCCTGCTATCCCTTACTGTTCTCTATACATTTTAGAACTCCAATGTGTCATTTATCAATTTTCCTTCTGCTTACTAGACGAGTATTATAGTCAACTCCCGAACTCTCGAGAGACACTCACTCCCACCCGCACCCAAGCCCAGGCTTAGCTAGACAAGGTTCCTTGTCTTCAGTTTGAAGATGTAGGTAGAATTTTTTCCTTGCCAACATTTCACAGAAGGTACAACTCTTCAAGGGTCATGGCTTTATGAAGCATTCTTGGTCCTAACCCATATAAGTTCAAGGCATCATCTCCTATCTATTCTGTGTCAACATTAAATTAAAAAACTGCTCAGGGTTGCCTTGGCATTAGCCCACATGCTTATGACTCTAGCAATCATTTTATTCTTCATTTTGGTCCTTAAGTACTTTCTTTGTTATTTTGTAATCCCAGATAAGCATTATAAACATGTCTGTAACCAGGCAGGGGAAATGGTTCAAAGAGAAAGTGCACCATACAAGCATTCCATTCATACTTCAGATCACTGCATCCAGATATAAGAAGCCAGGCACAGCAGCACACATGTATAACCCCAAATTTGGAGAGTCAGGGGAAAAAAATTCCTGCAGATCCTGAGTCAGTTTAACAAAAACAGTGAGCTCCAGGCTCAGAGAGAGAGACCATGTCTCAAAAAAAAGTAGAGGCCAGGAAGATGGCTCAGGGGTAAAGGCAATTGCCATCAAGTCTAATGACCTGACTTGATCCCTAAGTCCCACAAAAACAGAAGAGACTCACACAAGAATTGTTTCTTAAAAAGAACCTGAAAAGCAACGTCGTTCTTTTTTTCAGTCATCATAGTAAAATGTAGTGTAGACTTTATGGGTTGCAACAGACATGGACTATCCTTGCTCTGGAAGACGATGTAAGTGTAGGGCAGCTTTTCTCCAAACTTGCCAAAGTACATCACTAACACACTAATTAATCCTCTGGGGCCTCTTTTGACAACTATACCGCACAGTATTAATTAATCCTACATGTGCCAATATATCAGGGCTGTGTTGAGTTCCGTCTCCACTTTCAAGTAGAAAAGCTTGGCTCTGAGTCCTGTGAGCACAACCAGAAGTCGGAAGACAGACAGAACAAAGATAAGGTGTGGTTCCTTCAACAACCAAAAATACAACTGCCCTGCAGCCTAAAGGCTGGTTTAAAGATATAGTATTTCAAGGTACAAATGCTTTCATTTTTAAATGTTTTCCAGCAAAAAGACATGACTGATTTTAATTTTTAGCACTTTTAACATTCTCCTGCTTTATCTTTTTTTCCTGTTTCTCTTTCTAAATCAAATACCTAAGATTTATATCACCTCTACTCTATGTATCTTAGTTTAAGATTATTTAAAAAATCACTTTATTTAAAGAAAATGCATGAACTTTCATTTTAGTTACAAATTTCAGAAAACAATATTTTTTTCACTTTTAAAATAAAAGCATTGGGGCTGGAGTGATGGTTCAGCGGTTAAGAGCACTGACTATTCTTCCAGAGGACAGGAGTTCCATTCCCAGCAACCACATGGTGGCTCATAACCATCTATGATGAGATCTGGCGCCCTCTTCTGGTCTGCAAGGACATATGCAGGCAGAACACTAAATATTTTTCTTTTAAAGAATGGTCCAGTGATCAACTATTGCATCTAACAACCCAGTTAAATTATGTCATCTTCTAAATACACATAACACAAAATCCCAGAGGCCCTTCCCTACATTTAGCACATCCCTAAGAGAGCTGGCTAAACAAACAGACCCTGTGTAGATCTGCCTACTCATCCTCTGGGTTTTTTAATCCATGTAGGATATATCATTATTTTAGTTGTAAGGAAAAATAAAGCTATTTTTTTTCCTCTCGCCATATACTGTTTACTAGTGGGTAAAAGGGAAAAAAGCATAATTATTTACTTGTCATTAACTTTATTTTCAATCTTACTATTATTTTTGGTTTCATGGGGTAAAAAAGTCAACAACAAAAATCATTTATTATATTCTAGGATTAACATTGCAATTCCTAAAAACATATAAATACATATAAGAGTACCAGTTTTGATAAATGAATTAAGTACAAAATCTGGAGCTGTGGCTCTCACTATCTACTATGGAGACTTAATCACACTGGTGCTCTGCATAGAAGAAAGACAGATATTAGCTTTTTCTGTTTAACGGCATGCCCTTCTCACTGACCTAAGACACACTGATGTTGTCAGACTGTGACTTAATCTCTGTTTTTCAAGTGATGCAACTGAGGTCAGGTGGGAAATTCTAGGTCACCATACAGTAAAGCCACTAGGGGCAGAGCAGACACTAGTTTCTATGTTCTGTTTTTGTTCTAATTCATTCACTCCCATCACACCGCCCTCTAGGTTCACCACCGTAGAACACCTGCCTGCCTGTATGCATTATTCTACATTACTCATTTCCTTAGCTCTTGAAACATCAAACTTAAGAAGTCTGTGACCTGTTTACCAGACACCTTCTTAGGACTGTGTCACAGCTTCGGTGATATCAGCAGCTCCTCCCACAGCATGAAGGATGCCGCTAGCCTGTCCCTCTGGAGGTCAGCTCTAGTTGTACATTCCCTGTAGGCCTGGAGAGTGAGGTCAGATGATGGGAGGGTATGCAGCAGAGCTCAGGGCAGTCACTACTGTACTATGCTGGAGACATATTCATAGACCCTGAGCTCCAGCTTGGCTGGGGTGGGGTGTAGCTCAGCAGGAGAGCATTTACTTAGCATTTAAAAGGCCATGGGTTAGAACCTGGGAATTAAAAGGAGGTGGTGAGGGAGGGACCACACAGCCCACAACAAGGCATTTGACAAGGAGTGCGACCACACCTGGCTGCATTCTGAGAAGAAATTTTGGTAGCTATGTGCCACATGAAACCAGACCCTTCATCAGCCTTTGCCTGAGCCAACTGGCACATGAACTGGTACACACATTCAATAATCCACTCAAAACTAAGGAATGCAGCTTCAATTTCAAATTACAAGAGACTTGAAAAAAAAAATCTTAGTCTTGCTGAGGGGCAAGACCTCCATCTTTGAATTTTCATTATGTTTTCCAAAGCAATCTCTTATACTAGCTCTCTGTGTTTAGAAAACCATTAGCAAACCAGAACACATTCGTATTTTCTATCCCACGCTTCTTCCCCACCCCATGGTTCATTCCTTTATAATCAATTCCTTTATTAATCAAAGCTGTTGGACCCAGGTGTGGAGCTCAGTGACACAGACCACTGACCTAACATGCACTAGGGCCTCCAATTTACTTTCATTGCTGAAAAAAAATATTAAATAAATAAACTTATTAGAGTTGTGTTTTTAAAGAAACACGCAAATGTAACTTTCATAAAGTGAAAAGATACAGCTCTGGATTCTTTGAGTCAGAAATGGCCCTGACAGTCTTGATTTGAGGTAAATACTAATCACGTGCCTCATGAGGACATTCCTGACAGGCTACCAGGTCTTCCTTGGGTTGGCTTTGAATTCTATGGTACAGTAGTACATCGTATTGAACTAATTCTGACCTTCTCACCAGAATGAAAAAGCAGCAATATGGTAGAGTCCATAGTGGAAACTACTGGGTTTAAGATAGCTGGAAATAAATTTTCTTTCTGAAAATTATTTTTCTTGCTTACAGTACAGTTGTGTGCTGTGTAACAAGTTTCCACAACAGTGGACTACTTATAAACTATATACACAGCAGTGGTTTCATGAGGTTATAGGGAGCTAAAAAACTCCTACCTCCTAGTAATTTTACAGCCATCTTAATGTCACAGCACAGCATAGCACATTGCTTCCTTATTTGTGGCAATGCTGAACTGCCATTTGTATTAAGATGTATTACACATGTCTATGGGTGGAGAACATCACCATTAATCAGGACAAAAGATGCTACATCATGTGGGTCTATGTTAGTACACTTCATACTGGTCACACAATGATGAAGTCAGCCGACAACGCTTTTTTCAGAGTGTGGGTGGCTGTTGTAAAAGATTTCCGGCCCTGTTTCTCCCTGCAACTGGCCACACCCTGATGGGATTCAGTTCCTTGACGTCACAAGTGTTTACCTGGGTGAATTCTGATTTCCTGCTACATGTGAGTCTGTGCTAAAGAGTCATTTAGCTACACAGACCATGGGCCTTCAAATCAGGCAGCCCAAGGGACTATGCTATCTGAGTGTTTGCTGGTGGTATTCCTTGTTGCTTCCCATATATTATTATCAATCAAGATGGGATTATTATCACATCTTCAGTGATGTAGTCAATGTATTTAAGCTTATTTAAAGTATGGCAAGAGCATATTGAAGAAACTCCAGGTGAAGATATGAAGAATTATCATATTCCTAGTCATGTCAATCCAGTCTCTGGGTAATCTGTCTGCACAGGGTCTTTATTGTTTGTTTCTCTGTTCTGGAGTGTCTAGTGCCTGAGTAAGAAGTCTCTAGAAAAGTCTCTAAAATTCTTGAGATGTTATTTTGATCTTTAAGTCCATTTTATATTAATTTATATGTGTAATCAACTTATGGACCTAAACTGAGCCAATAAAGATGGTTGATACTTTAAATCTGAGCTTTTCAAACATTTGAAAATGTGAATCATCTGGACATTGTGGTAGGAATGTTCGTCTGTATGCTGTAAATAAAGGAACTGTTTTGGCCTGTGGCGAGCACCATAGCAGTGGGCAGGAGCTCAGAGATAGGTAGAGGAGGGTGGAGTTAAGACAGACCTCAGCCAGCCACCAAGGAAGAAGCATGTAGAAATACAGGCAAGCTGGCCACCAGCCACGTGGCCAGGTAGATTAATGGAAATGGGTTGAATTAAGATGAAAGAGCTAGCTAGCAACGTGCATGAAACATAGGATGAAATTAATATAAGCATCTGAGTCATTTTTGGGGGGAAGCATCCACGGGCAGGTCAGACCTCTGGCCCATATGGAGTCAGAAATCTCATACTACAGGACATCCTGTGAAAATAAAGATGTCAATCCATTAACTGGACACAGAATACTGCATTTTATTCACATAGTAGATGGTGTCGGTTCTACTGTCCATTCATCCACTTTTAGTATCAAGCATCTACTGCAGACACATCTTTCCCCCTTTACTTCTAAATTCTTACTCTGTTGCTCTTTTGATTTTCTTTTGATACTCTTTTTCTTGCTTTAAGTCATCCAGGAGTCACCATGCCCGCTTAACTCTGGAGATAGCTATGAAGCATCCTCACTTCAAAATGTAAGCTATAAAAACTAAGGCTTAGAAGGACACCACACAGAGAGTGAGAGACCTTGCAAGAATCAGCCCTGGATGGGATGTCTCCATCAAATCCCTCCCCTCAGAGCTCAGGGGAGCGCTCTCAGCCCCGCAGAAGGGGAGGCAGAGAGTGTGTAAGGCAGAGGGGGTGAAGGACACCAAGAAAACAAGACTCTCTAAATCAATGAGAGCCAAGCTCATATGAACTCACAGAGACTGAGGCAGCATGCACAGGGCCTGCACGGGTCTGCACCGGTCTGCACCAGGTCCTCTGTGTGTGTATTATGGCTTCCAGTTTAGTATTTTTATGGGATTCCTGAGTGTGTGAACAAGTGGGTTGCTGATTCTTGTGCCTTCTCTTGGGCTCGTTTCCTTCTGTTAGTTTGTCTTGTCCAATTTTGATTTGATAGTTTTTAGTTTATCTTATTATATTCTATTATTATCCCTTAAAAGCCTGTTTTTTTTTTTTTCTAATAAGAGATACAAAGGAAGTAGATCCAGAGTGGGGAGGAACTGGGAAGAGGGAGTAGAAACCATTTAATCAGAATATATTACAAAAATCTTTTCAATAAAATGAAAAAATTGTAGTTCCAAGGCTAGCCCTCACTGCATAGCATAGCAAATAGGAGGTCTGCCTGCCTGGGCTAGTTGATATAAATGGTATGGTTTTTACATTGCTATTATTTTAGTATATTTCTTATCAATTACATATTTTCCTTAGGTTATGGCTCAACAAAAATTAAAAATAACCTTATGATGTTAAATTTCTTAACAGGAACTAAGAGCTAGTTGGCTGTGAGAAGAGTCAGCAACGCTCATGCACTGGCCATGAATAACAAAGAGGATGACAGTCTGTGTACTAATGTTTATTACCTGTTAATACCCTGTCCTTTTAAAGTCTATTCTTAAGGATACACTAAGAAATCGGGTTTCCAGTGAAACAATACTAGACCGACGGGTGCCGTGCAGTGCTCTTAAACCCACTTCCAGTTGTAACACATTATATTTCTATCAAATATCGAAATCCTCATAGGGATTGCTGGCTTTAGAATAAGCTCAGTAAAATAACAAATGTTAGCATTCACACGGTGACAGACGTGTTATTCTAGAAGATGCTACAATCTGAGTGTGCCTACCGGGAAGTCGTAATCTCTTTTTATGTGGGGAAACTGCAAGGATAACAGAGTTGCACTTAAAATGGATCTGAAGCTCCTAACTTAAAACTCATCTAGCCATTACACACAGCAGAGCATTCATTGTCAAGTGGTGTCTGCCGCAGGAAATGATTCCTTAAATGAAAATTACACAAAATAGCTAGTTTCTCAGTGAGACTTTAGAAACATAGTTTATGCAATGTTAGCTTTTCTTGCCAATACTACTGATAACTCTGAGTGCAATCCGATTGTGTGGCAGTGTTTTCACAAGCAAACTGAAATGGACCATCGCACGCCATCAACCAGGCAACATCGCCTCTTAGTGGCAATATGAAAAATAACAAGAAATGTCATTGGGTCTCTAAAGTCACAACATCTAAAATCTAGAAGCTAATCACGAAGAAATGTATAAACAGTTGGAGAATTAAAGAGAATTTGTATTTAAGATGAAGAGATACTACCCAAAAGCTCCAGTCACTGCTCCAATTATGTGTGCTCGGTCCCTGTTTTTTGGCTGATATTATATTATTCTCTTCCACAATGGTGCTAGGATTTTCCTTAGCCTCTTCCTGTAGCTCGGTGACAAGGCTTGAATTTGAATTCTCTTCATTTACTACCTGCAAATAAATGCCAACAATTTAAGGTATCTATTGGCAACTAATATTTTGAAAGAAAAACATGTTCCAAAATATAAATTACTTTTCAAATTTATTTTATTATTATTTGTTGTTTCAAGACAAGGTTTCTCTTTATAACAGCTCTGGCTGTCCTAAAATTTGATTTGTAGACCAGGTTGCCCTCAAACTCACAGAGATCCGCCTCCTGAGTGCTGGGATCAAAGGCATGCTCCACCACTGCCCAGCTAAATTTGATTTAATTTAAGCTTTGTGTTTTCAAACATTTTATATTATTTAGCATGTGTGTGCACATGTGCAAATAAATGTGTTCCGTGAGTGCAAGTGAGGGGTCAAAAGACAGCTTCCAGGGCCCAGTCCTCTCCTTCCATCAAGTATGTGTCAAGGATAGAACCCACATGGTCAAGCTCGTGAGTACACACCTTTACACACTCAACCACCCCACCATTTCATAAGGTAACTTCTAAAGAGAAAATAAAGCTGAATATGTGAACTTAGCTGACCATGTACTTTCTAAACAAGATGAGGACCTGGGCTAACATCCCCAACACCCACATGTAAGTTGGGCATATGCCTAGAGTTGGGAGGGGTGCAACAGGTAGACCTCTGGGGCTCAGTGGCCAGTAAATCTTGTTGAATTAGTGAACTGTGTTCATTAAGAGACCTTTATCAAAAAAAAAAAAAAAAAGATGCTGAGTGGCTGAGGCACATACTTTACATTGACCTTTACTCGTATGTACACATCATAAATACATGTATGCACACAAAAGACTGAGATTAATGTTTTGCTCATATCATTTACCATTTATACAGATATCTTCCAACTACCATTTGCTAGATAGGTTAGTTGGTACTAGAGACACGAAAATCAGAAAAATGAAGTTCTTAGCCTCCAGAGGTTCTTGGTCTGGGGAACAATAATAAAACAATTTTAAAATACAATGTAATGGGAATATGACCACTTTGGAGAAATATCTGTAATCCCCAGTAGGGTCTAACTTTTGGGATATACTACAACCCAACAACTTAATATGCATATAAAACCAAGGATGTCTTTAATGAAATAGACCAGAAACCTCATAGCCCGTTATCAGACAAATTTGTGAATAAGCTAGATATATAAAAATATTGATGTTAAAATTAATGAATCCTGTATCTTGAGCAGGACTTAGACTCTAGTTTAGAGGACTCAAATGATTTATGCTTCATGGGAGAAATGGGACCATTGGGTGGTTGATCATGAAAGAGCTGTAATTAGTGGGGAGGTAGGGAAGCTGATGGGCAGCAGGCACTGGAAGGGATCAGGACGCATCAGGCCCTGTGAGCATCACTGCCGCTTGCTCTGTTAGAACAAGACTGTTCCTTTCGGTTAAAAGAGCACACCAGGCATCAGGCTGGGTGAAAGAATACAACTCAATTGTATCACCAGGGTGAGGGCTTTCCATGGGTTTTAAATCTCTAGCTTAAATTGAATTGTTCTGTGGCTCACTAGAGGAAGAGATTCATAAGCCATGATAGGGGAGGGAAGGCATCTTCTATGTGAAACCACCAAAGAAGAAATGGACAAACCTGGATACAAGGAGAAGAAACAAACAAAAGGCCATAATTTGACCTAGTTAGAAATACAATATTTATTAAAATAATGGTTTATATGATCCCTCCCAAACCCTTAGGATTATATGTCCTTTTTTAAAATTTATTTATTTATTGATTGATTGTGTACAATGTTTTGTCTGCACATATGTCTGCACACTATGTCCATGTGTGGTGCCTCAGATGTTCTAGGATGGGTTACAGATGTTTGTGAGCCCCCATGTGAGTGCTGAGAATTGAAACCCTGTCCTCTGTAAGAGTAGCAAGTGCTCTTAACCACTGAGCCATCTATGTGGCTCTACTTATAATTTGACAGAAGGCTGACTTTTGTGTCTCTATTAACATAGAAGTTGAAATTAACTTCCACATTTACTAAAATATATATTCCAGAATTAACCTCCACATTTACTAAAATATATCTATTAGCAAATCTTCATGTCTTTAACCAATGTCAACTAGGTATCACTTGTAATGTTTGGAGAGTTACTCAACAAGAAACAAACAGCAAAGGCTATTATTGGGTGTGCTTCACTTTGACCTTGCTCATCAGAATCACTGCCCTGGGTTGGTGCATGGTTCAGCAGGCAAGGTCATTTCATTGCTCAGCTTAAACACTTCAGTTTAATATCCAGAACCCCCATGACAGGAGGAGAGAAAACCAGGTGTTCAAGTTGTCCTCTGCTACACATGCAACGGTGCAAGAGCACACACACACACACACACACACACACACACACATACACACAAAATAAACAAATAGTGTTTTGTGTAAATTCTTTATGGGCCCATGAAAAGTTACCATGCACGCTTTAGATGGGTCTTGTCCAGTCTAGCCTTTCACAGACACATTCAGAGCCTTGTCTCTTTGGTATTTTAGATTCTGGCATGTTGACAGTCAACATCAGTCATAACACCATCAAACATGACTTTAAAGGCAAGATCTCAACTGAGCCAAACCTAGGCTTTGGGGTGTAACTGATGCAGGAGGGCATGGCCTTTCCTTCCCCCTGCTGCTCACACAGAGGTCACAAGACAGAAAAAAAGTCATTCCTTTCTCGTGCCTTCTGCCTTCCAGAGAAACAACTTGGGTTCAACTGGGTTTGGATAGTTTCCAGGCAGCATCAAGTGACACTGCTGTAAGGGCTGGAGCTCTATGGAGGACCTTTGTTCCTCCCTTAACCAGATGTCCCTCTAGGAAAGGGCAGGCCTGCTGCTCAACTTCTAGAAGTATTGAAAGAGACTCAGAGCCAGTTATGGGGGAAAGGCTGAAATATCAGAGAGAGAAAGCACCACCATCAGATCTCATCCAGCTATCTTCCAGCTTCCTCAGCCTCTCTCCTGATTGCTTCTAATTGCTGCTGTTTTCCCAAGCCTGCCTTAAATATCCTTCTTGGCCAGCTATATCCCATCCAGGTTAAGATTAAAGGCGTGAGCTACTCTATTTGGTAGTCAGCCTTGAACTCACAGAAACACAGAAAGATCTGTCTCTGGAGATAGGGGATTATGGGTGTAGGTCATCACTCCAGGCTTTCCCTGTGCTGGGATTAAAGATGTGTGCCACTGAAACCCAGCTGTTTTGATGAGTACAAACTCACAGAGATCCAGAACTCCGGGAGCTAAGTGAGTTACCACTGCTCTGTTATCCCTGAACTCCTGGAGCTACTTCTGCCTAGATTTGACTGAGATCAAGATTGATCTCTTGACATTCCAGGTTTTATTAAATATGTAACATATCACCACACAGGCCCAAAGGATTTGTCCAAGTGACTGGAACTTCAGGAAGTCCTCTTAACACTAATGCAGAAATGTTCTGGCTTGCATGTGTACATTTTTACAGATTCTTAGGTCATTGCCTGAGTGTTGCCCCTCTGGTGTGAGCATTTTCACTGACCCCCAAAGTATAAAAACAAGGTCACACCTAGGTCTGTATATACTAAATCTCTAAAGAAAAGGCCTCACTTGGTACTGTCTACCTCTTCAGAGCTCTGGGTGTACCCACAGCACTCAAGGCTTTGTTTATCAAAATAGGACTCCGACCTCTTGAGCAAGGTTTTCAATGGAACTTTCACTTTCCTCACTAGGTTCATGCTTCAGGCCACAAAGCCTCCCTTTGGTGGTTTTTTTCTTAAGGTAAAATCTAATTAAATAATACTGGGGAACTAGATAAAGTGCTTGACATCAAGCATGAGGACCTGAATTCACCCCCAGAATATCCCCTCCATAATAGACACACACACACTCCTCTGTCTCCTGACCAGCCAAGCTAGCCTAATTTATAAACCCTAGGCCAGTCAGAGGCCCTAGCTCAAAATAGCAAGGTAGTATCACCTGGGAATAACATGTGAGGTTCACTTGTAACTTCCATAGTGACCCAGCACTTGTACAATACGTACATGCATTTGTTATTTTAAATTGAACAATAAAAGTTCAATAAAAAAAAAGGTACATTTTGGTCACTCTCAAAGCCATGGATGACTTACAATAAAGTGATTTAATTTTTTGTTTTCCTGGAAGTTTTAAAGCTCACCTTTCCAGGATAACTCGATAGAGAAAGCCTGTGTTCTTCTTTCTCATGTGGGAGCACAGTCGCACAAAACACCCTTGCTCAGCTACAGAAATGTCACCGAGATTCCTTTGTGTAGTCTCAGCAGCGGAGCTGCTCTTTACCTTGTTCTGGAAAGGCCTTCCCTGCCCTTCCCCAGAGACCTCAATTACATCATTTCACACCCTTAAGGTTTGAGCATGGCATCATCTTTAGCTGTCTTACTCCCTCAGTTTGTCTCCTAAATGTACAGAAGGGATAACACCACGCCCCCCACCGGCCCCCCCACCCCAGACTCGGCCAATAAGTTCACTATCTTATTCTGTCAGTTGACAGACTTCACTTGTATCCCATTTCCTAGTAATGTTTGTGAATCTATTGAAATAATGCATTTTTTAAAATTTGTTCATCCAACAGTTGTTTGAACTGTACCGTTCGGTGCACTAAAATACTTCTCTAAAAGTAAAATATTTACACACAACCACTGGAATGCAGTGAGGATATTGTTGAGCAACGCCAGCATCCCGCAACAAAAGGCTTTCACCTTAAAGGCCAATCACCAACTTATTCCACGTGTCAGATAAGGTAGTAAACACATGACAGTACTAAGTTGAAACCAAAAAACTCCGTTAGAGCCTGGGGGTTTAAACTTCGTGAGCCTTTTTAACGGAGGGCTGATGTTGAAGGGAGGATGGCAAGAGGGATCCCAAGTCAAAATCACAACAATGGAACCAGACTCCCTGGGGTCTGGGGCTGGGACATCTGCACTGGGGCATTTCGGGAACCAAATTCAAACACTTAACACTTAACCCAGCCTTAATACCGGCTCCCGGGAAACACAGAAAACCGTTCCCTTGGTAACAACTTTTCGAATTACGCCAGAGTACGGGGTCGCGGGGGAAGGCAAGGGAGGGATTATTATCATAACCGGAACGGGTTCAAACAAGCATGCAGTGGAAACTGCCGGCGAAGCCACCTCTCGGGAACCTGCCCCTCGAGGCCGCTTACCTGGCGCGCCGACGGAGAGCCCTCCATCGCCACACCCTCCCGCCGAACCCCGCACGCGCAGCGCGTCCTGCGAGCCGGGCCAGGCGCGTGCCCGACGCGCGCTCCCGGCTCTGGCCCTCGGAATCCCACCTCCTCCAAGTGCTTTGCGTCCTCTGGCGGTAACGAGTGACCATTGCCTTTGACGAAGTAGTCCTTAAAAGCTACTTGTTAGCCGGGATCAAGCACATTTCAGTAGGGGTCAGTGTAACTCCTGACACAGACTCGTGTGTGCCATGAAAGGCAGAGAGGGATGTTATTGTTTGATAGGATTGGAATTTCAGTTTGGGAAGAAGAAAAATGTCCTGCAGAGAGAATGGTTGTTCTCCAAAACCGATGTACTCTAGGTCTCTGAAGTGTAGGCTTAAAAACTGATAGAACAGGGGGGCATCAGAACACGCACCCATAAACTAAGCAGTTAGGGAGGCAGGAAGACCATGAAGTGGCGAGAAGCTTGGGCCACATTGTTGTTCAAGACCAGATGAGACCGTCTCACAAGAAAAAAGTAAAACAAACAAAAGCCAAAAAGTCTCTGTTAAAATTTTACGTTTCTCTTTTATACCTATAAAACTTACCAAGCAAACACCAGTAAGTACTAGCACAACTAGCACAACCAGAACTAGATAGATTGAGCCCCGAGGAGAGGCACAACCTGACCTCTAGTGTAGTCACATTATATTAAAAACAAACAAACAAACAAAAAAACAAAAACATCAGGGGATTGGAGAGATAGTTCAGTCCTTGAGAGGATCAGAGTTCATTTCCCAGAACCCTCATCAGGCTACTCACAGCCTCCTGTAACATACATTCCATGGCATCCTCTGGCTTCCACCAGCATGGTACTCAAGTGCACAACCGTGCATTTCTGTGTGTGTGTGTGTGTGTGTGTGTGTGTGTGTGTGAGAGAGAGAGAGAGAGAGAGAGAGAGAGAGAGAGAGAGAGAGAGAGAGAGAGAGAAACATCACTTTAAAAATCAATGTAAAAATCAGAAAAACAATGGGAAGTGTTAGGATGAACAAAGTACAATGTTAGCATCTAATTGGGGTTGAAGGATGGATGGCAATAGAGATGATCAATTTGAAAGGAAAAAGGAGTGGGATTGTGGACAGTTGCATTTATAACATTAAGAGAGTAAGAGTGGGTGACTATTGTCTAAGATAACTGAGGGGGAAGAAAAAGAAAAGCAGGATCTTGGAATTGAAAGTCTTGTCTTAGGTATTGAAACAAGGATTACTGAAAAAGAAAAACAAGTATTGAAGAGGGAGGGGACCATAAACAAGGGCCAGAGTTATGAAAAGAAACTTCAGCTAGGCTTGGTGGCACATGCTGGCAAACACAGCACTAAGGAGGTGAAGGTAGCAAGACTGGGAGTTCAAGGCCAGCCTCCGCTGGATCTTGCTACATAATGAGTTTGGGGTCAGTCCAGCTACATGAGACCCTGATTCAAAACAAGCATCCCCCAAAAAAGAGGAATGTGAATTGTAAGCTGGTAGATGGCTATTACAGGAGAAGCAGTTGCAGGTACAATTTTCAGACATGGGTTTCAAAGCTGAGGTTTGAAGAAAGAATACAGGAAAGAAAGAAAACTGCCCTTTCCTAGACTTTGGTGTATACCTGAGCATGACACAATACCCCAAACCTGAGAATCTGAAAGTGAGAATGGCCGGTCACTTTCTTTTATGGTTTCCATTGGTTGGTGATGTGGAAGCAGCACAGATGGAAGATTCTGGCTCATAATTTCTCACAAGACCACCCTAGGTGATCATGTGGCACCCCAGTCCTCAGACCGCCTGGCTGACCTGAGAGCATTCCCTTTCTAAGAGCCTTACTTACAGTGATAGCAGCCTGGCACTGGCTATTGGTCTGAGGCCTGGGTTCCTCTCTGCTACGGCTTCTCCATAGGACAGCTTGAGTCCTCATGCTGTGGCCATGACTTTCCTCAGAATATATGATCCAAGAGACAGCCGTAAGTAAAAGCTACAATGCTTTCTGCGACCTAACTTCAGAAGCTGCACACTGTTGCGCTGCTTTGTCACACAAACAGGGCAGTGAGCACAGCTACCTCAGGTGACACAAGGAAGTAAACCTGAGTGGCCTGCAGAGAGGAGATCCTTAAAGGAACACTGAGCCAGTTTAGAGAATTTTCAGAGGAAATACAGAGAATCTGGAATTAAGAGGATTATGTTTATGTCTCATCTTGAATTCCAATAGAACACTAAGGAAAGAAGTTGAGAGTTGGGGGCAGGCATGGCAGTAAAGATGAGTTGAAAGAACATGTATGCCCTGCTAGAACCACATATGATCATGGATGTAGGGGGATTGTATTCTGTTTCATTGTAAATAATTGTCCTGCTTACTGGTTTAATAAAATGCTGATTGGCCAAAGGCAGACAGGAAGTGTGGGCAGGGCTACCAGACTAAGAAACCTCTGGGAACCTCTCAGAGCAGAGAGACCCCACAGAGACACAGCAAAGAGACACAGCAAAGAGACACAGAGGAAAGAAGCTGAGATGCGCTCTAAGAAAAGGTATTGAGCATGACCAAACAGGATAAGAATAATGGGTTAGTTTAAGGGTAAAGAGCTAGCAAGCTATATGACTGGGCCCTGAGTCCATCAGCATAAAAATAATGCAAGCATCTATGTGATTATTTGGGCCTAAGAGGTAGTGTGGCTGAGAGTAAGTTCAAACCTCTGGGCTAGATAGAAAAGTTCGGGCCAGAAACCACATACAACACACGGGACTTCCCACTTACCCTATCCCAGAAACCCACATGCCAAGCTGGTATTCTATATGCTGAATTTTACTCTTTACTAAGTGAAAGTTCCCTAAGGCTCTCTAACTTAGATTTCATTTTGTTAATAATTTTAAGGAGTTTAGAAGCTTCACACTTAAAAAAATGTTTTGAGAGTAAAAAGTATATTTTTATGTAAATTAGCACAGGTAAGTCACAGGTAACATGGCAGGACAGATTAATGAAAATGGACTGAGTTAAGATGCAAAAGCTGGATAGCAATATGCCAGAGCCATAGGCCAATCAGCATAAAATTAATATAAGCCTTTGTGTGATTCTTTGGGGCTAGTTGGTCTGGGACTGCAGGTCTGTGGATCTGGACCACAAGCCTGAGAGGTCAGAAACATCATTCTACACTTGTGCTTCCCAGGACAACCTCAGGCCCTTTACACTGGCTTTCTTGGAGAGATACTCACGAACTGTTAAGCAACTGAAGTCAAGACATAACTACAGGCTCTGGGAGGTGTGTTTTCTCTGAAAGCCTCAATATGATAGTGATGATATTTTTTATACAGTAAGATTGGTGCTTGTTATACAGCTCTTTTTTTGAATATATTTAGAGATACATGGGTCTAGCTTTAAAACTACTGATTAATACAAAAGTAATATTTAAATTTAGGGAAAAGAAGATGGAATCAATTGGGTAGGAATATAAAGAGAGTTTTGGTTATACCAATGTTCTGTTTCTCAGAGTAGTGGGTGCATACACTATCTTTTAAATTATCTGTGTAAATATAATATTTTTTCTAATATGCATGACACATATCATATGTTAAATAAACAATTAACAAAAGCAATGGTCTTTTAATTTAGATACTGCTTGGTGATGATTTGTTTTTGTTTTTTTGCCTTAAGGCAGAGTTCCACCATGTATCCCTGACTGGCCTAGGACTTTCTATGTAGACCAGGCTGTCTTTCAACTCAGAGATTCACAGTCTCCCAAGTGCTAAAATTAAAGGCATACACTATAATGCTTGGATACTGGATATTGATTGACAAAGTCTTATTATAATTTGGATAGATTATATAAGATGAAATTTGCCAGAATGTATTCATAACCTGATAGGAAATGGTCAAGAAAGAAAAGATGTTTAAGAGAAGGTAGGTAGACAGAGAGGCAAGATTTCCTGAGGTAGAGGCATGAGCACCACTGGACAGAGTTTAGACTGCTGAAATAAGGTAAGGGTGAAAGTGAAGTTAGGGGCTGGAGAGATGGCTCAGAGGTTAAGAGCACTGACTGTTCTTCCAGAGGTCCTGAGTTCAATTCCCAGCACCCACATGGTAACTCACAACCATCTATGATGACATCTGGTACCCTCTTCTGTATACTGTATAGAAAATAAATAAACCTTTTTTAAAAAAAAAGTTAAGTTAGTATACAAGTAAAAAAACGGGGGGGGGGGGGGGCAGGGGGAATGTAAGCTGTAGAGTTCCTAGGTCACTTGATCCAGGTTCCTCGACTCATGTTTCATTAAACTGTGAATTATTTAAATCCATCCTGAACCAGTTTCTAAAATGGTTATACTAATACTACCTAATACTAATAAAGTTATACTACCTTATACTATCTAATGTTGCACTATGATATCTGCTACTGCATCAACAGGTCCAGCTAACTCAACCCTTCATTTCTCTCAGCCATCTCTGATCCTAAAAGATTTTTATAAGTCTTTTAAGAACTGCTTTGCTATTGCAAAGATATAAGCTAATGTTTCCCAACAAACTATCAATAATATTATTACAGAGATCACTAAATGTATTGAAAATGTTTTTTCTAATTTATATTTATTCTTTGAAAATGTCATGCATGTGTACAATGTATCTTAATCATACCCACCCCTCATTCCAGCCTCCAGTGTCTCCCAGCATGCCACTCTTCTGCCCCATTACATCTCCTTTCTAACTTCATGTCACATTTTATTTTAGCTCACTGAGTCCAGTTAGTGTTGTCCAAAGTCACATGGGTGTAGGGTCACCCACTGGGGCATGGAGTGTAGTGAGATTATGTTGTTACATTGCAAATAATTGCCACGCCTACAGGTTTAATAAAAAATGCTTATTGGCCAAAGGCAGACAGGAAGTGTGGGCAGGGCTACCAGACTAAGAAAACTCTGGGAACAGAAAAAGCAAGAGTAGAGATGCCAGTAAAGAAAGATGCCTGAGAGATGCCAGAGAAGCCAATAGAAAAGCTAGCAGATGCAGAGGACAGCTATGCTGCTCTGAGAAAAAGTACCAAGCCGCATGACTGAACAAGATAAGAATCATGGGTTAGTTTAAGGGTAAACAGTTAGCAAGTTATATGCCTATGCCCTAGGTCAATCAGCATAAAATTAATACAAGCTTCTGTGTGTTTCTTTGGAACTTTGGGACTGTTAGTCCAGATCTTGGGGCTAGTATGGGTCAGAAACTTATTACTACAAGGGAGAACCTACAAGTGGCCACATTTCTAAAGAAAAGTAACTTTCCCTTCCCCAGCAGCCATCAGCTGCAAATAGTTTCTTTATTCAACTTTTCTTAGAGAGTAGACATCTTCAGAAACTATATGATCTATTTCATTGGCTCCTATGTGTCATTGGAGTACTGCTTAAAAATTTCCACAGAGACAGACCATGAGCAGTTTAGCAGTTATGATCCAAGGATAAATGCTAATTCTGTTAGGGAGGGTAAGAATAGAAATTGTGTTCTCAAGACTAGGAAGATGTGAGGAGAGTGCTTGGCACACCAGTTTGAGGCCCTGGACCCAGGTAAGATGCAGCAGTGCCTGCTGGGAGTCCCAGCACAGGGAGATGGAAACCAGAAGAGCCCAGGGCCTGCTGCTCAGCCAGTCCAGCTGTGCATGTGGGCTTCAGGTTCCCTGGAAGGTCCTGGCTCAAAATTAAAATAGAGAATGATAGAGGAAGATAGCTGACGTTAACAGCTCTGGCCTCCATGCCTTTGTGCAAAGGTACATACACCCATAGACACAACACTCATACACATATACCCAGAGACACACTCACAACACACACATATTCACTCACACACATACATATACCCACAGACAGACAGACACACATGCATACACCCACACACTCATGCATACATACATCCATGGACACACATACACACAAACACACATGTTCACACACACATACACACATACCTTCATAAATAGCCACATACATCTACCCACACACCCACACACACTCACACATACAACACACATGAAAGATATTGTGTTCACTATGATCATAAACCTGTGCTAAAAAAGTATAAACTAGATCATTTAAGGTAGCTATGTTTGTTGAAAAGGGAGAATACAAATACCAATGAGATTCTTACTTCAATCTAAAAATAAGCACAATTTAGAAAGAAGAATCTACCTGTGAGTCAGAGTCTAGAACAAAGGTCATTACATAGAAAAATAATTAGCTAGGCTGTGGTGGTGCACAACTTTAATCCCAGTACTCAAAAGGAAGAAGATCTAGGCTGGTGTTCGAGACCAGCCTAATCTACAGAGCAAATTCCAGGACAGCCAGGACTACACAGAGATAAATCCTGTCTAGAAGAAAAAAAACCCCACAAAAACTAACAAACCAAAAGAAGACTGAATCATCTCTTCAGTTAACCCTCCAAAGCTGCACACTGAACTAGACAACAGGAAGACTGAAAAGATGCTTTAGTGGGCTGAGAGCACTGGCCGCTCTTCCAGGAGACCTAGATTCAAATCTAGGCCTCTGCAGGGCCTGAGCTCATGTAGTACACAGACATACATGCAAGGAAAATGCCTATACACATAAATTTAAACTGAAGGGAAAAATTTAAATGAACAACATTGCTAGCTGTCCTGATGGGGAAATACTGCACTCCTTTTTAATGGGGGGGGGGGGATGATGCTAGAGACTGAGACAGAACTTTGTGACTTGTGGGTGCTAGGTGACCACTCTGCCACTGAACCTCACCCCCGGCTCTGAAGTCTGCACTGCTCTCAAATTCTGTTAAGGCCGTCTTTTCCTAAGCAGGTCTCAGTATAAGCCCCTGGTAACTTGACTTGGCACCCCCACAGCTGTTTCTGCTCCACTAAGACAGCGATGGAAGGCAGCAGAGCCTTGGTTCTGTCAGCCAGAGCAGAGCCTCTGACAGAGATACTTGTGGAACGATATCAGGAAGCAGCCTGCTCAGGTGCAGGACAGTGAAGAAAGCAGGGGAGGACTGAAGACACCCATGTGGGTGCACCCAAAGCTCCACCTCAGCCTGGCCCCCCAGGAGCTCTAGAGCATGAAGACCACCCATCGCGGACTGTGTTACCCTGAGGCAGGATGGTTGGTATGCTGCATAGACAGAGGGCTTCCTTCCCTTTTTTGTCCAGTGTGGCGACTCCTGTGGGCCAAGGACCCACTTCAGTGCTGTGAGTCTCTAGCCATGACCGGACAAGGCCAGTTCTCTAACGGAGACTACTACTACATGTCATATTTTGTGGTTTGTTTGTTTTTCCATTTTGGCCTAACTCTTCATCATTTACTTGGGTTTATGTTTTGACTCAAGACCATTTTTAATACTACTCATTTATATATTAAAAATAAATGTGACTTCTAGTTATTTAAATGTCTCTCCATTTGGAATCTTGGAGCACTGCTATTTAAAATATTTCTCAAAAGCAAGATTAAAAGATGAAACTATTTTCCATAAAAATAAGCAGATGTCTTCAATGCAAGAACAGTGTGTAGGTGTTTTGCTAAGAGGGCTTTTCTGTAAAGTTTGCATGGAGATAAAATCTGTTCATGGCTCTCTCATTTGGTTGCATGGCAGTCACCTGTGCCTCACCTGTTTCTTCTTCTCTAAGAAATGTCACCATAGTGATCAGGAAGCTTTTTTATTTGTACTGGTTTTTTTAGCAACTTGATCTTCATGTGCCTTGGTAAGATTCTGCCGAGTGTCCAGTCTGTCTGGCTTTCAGTGAACTTCTTGATCTCATGGCTTTTATCATCAGATTGTGTGTGTGTGTGTGTGTGTGTGTGTGTGTGTGTGTGTGTGTGTGTGTGTGTGTGTATTAGACCAGTTTAGTTGTCTCATAGGCCCCAGAGCTGTGTTCAGGGTACACCTATGTCTGCTATGTTCAGGGTACACCTATGTCTGCTTTGTTTGGAGATATGTCCTCACTCTGTACCACAAGACACCCAGGAGCTTGCCACGTTGTAGTATAGAAGGGATAGTGAGTTACCCTCCAAACTCCATTCTCTTTTCACTCAATGATTTTATTTCTTTATTAAGTACACAGTATTCTGCCTGCATGTGTCCCTGTGAGCCAAAAAAGGACACCAGATCTCATTATAGATGGTGTGTATGTGCCTATTTGTGTATGTATGTATGTGCTTATGTGCCTGTGTATCTGTCAATGTGTCTTTGTGTATTTTGTGTGTTCATTTCTGTCTCTCTGTCTCTCTCTGTGTATGTGTAAGATGGAACCCAGATCCTCTTACACAGTGACCAGGACCTCTGAGAATGGGCTAAATCCTCAGACTTCCAACACTTGATTTATTAAGTATCTGTGGATTTTGGTTGTTGTTATTTTCAGACAGACTTACCACGTAGCACAGGCTAGCCTTGAACTTTGTGATTCTCCTACTCAGCCTCCAGAGTGTGGATTACCAACATGTGCCACCACAAACAACTTGATTATTTTTCTTTTTATTATTTAGAAATAAAATTGATGATTTATGTACATGTTATATAAATAGAAGGTAACATTTAGCTCAAATATAAGAAGAGTGTCATAAAATATGTAATTAAATATGTAAATTTACAAGCATTTTTACAAAAGAAAACATAATTATGGGGGCTAGAGAGCTGACTCAGTAGTTAAGAGTACTTACTTGTCTTGGAAAGGACTCTCTGGCTTTTATCCCAGCACCTACATCAGGTGACTCACAAGTGCCTAACTATAGTCCCAGGGAATCTGATAGCCTCTTATGATCTCTATAGGCACCTGCATACATGTGGTATCCATAAATTTATGCAGGTTTACATTAATGAATCAATTAATTAAAAAGCATAATTAGATGTTTATGTATATAATTAGTTATTATGATGCTAATACTCCATATAAGAGCACTGACATGTTGAAAAACAAACAAGTAGGGGCTGGAGAGATGGCTCAGAGGTTAAGAACACTGACTGTTCTTCCAGAGGACCTGAGTTCAATTCCCTGTAATCACATGGTGGCTCACAGCCATCTATAATGACATCTGGTACTCTCTTCTGTGTACTGAATACATTATAAATAAATAAGTCTTTTTTTAAAAAAGAAAAACAAACAAATAAAGAAAACAGTGAAGGACATTGCTTCCCAAAATGGTGAACAAGTATTGAAAAAAAAAATTCCCCTCAAGAAATAAAATAGAATTTTTCCTCATTGTGCATATTATTTATACTTCTGAAATTTTAAGTATCTATTAACAATCATGCTCAAAATACTGCATGTTTATATGGAATAGTGGACTTAGCTGTAGACATGGTATTATAGACAAGTATGTATGAAATTGTCTCAAAGGACATGGAATTTATGAAGAATACAGAGTCTTCTTCATAGTAGTTGGAGGCTCTTTTCTGGTCCCACAGCCATTATAAAATAATCATTAATAGGCTTAACATTCATTACAAACTATGGGCTATGGTTCAGGCTTATTACTAGATAGCACTTAAAAACTAAACTAACCCATTCCTATTAATCTATGTATTGCTACATGGCTGATGGCTTACCAGTTTTTCCCCATTTGTTTTTGGGGAAGAGTGTACCAACTCTGCATTTCTTTCCTGTATCTCTCCTTGGATTACCTGCCTCACTCTATCATGTGTTGCTATAGACCAAAGCAGCTTCTTTACTAACCAATGGTAATAAAACATATTCATAGCGTACAGAAAGACATCCCACATCACTTCATTCCTTTGCACGTCAAAATGCCTGGCATCTCTGATCCTCACCACTAAATACATCACTAGCAAAGAGATCCCCATGGTGTGTGTGTGCACACAGATTTCACTGTTCATTCTTAAAACTCTCATTTCCAAAATTATTCCATTGAGAAAACCTGATCTTTAATCTTGGTATTTGTCTACTTGGAATTAAGGCTATATTTTTTGTCTTAGGGTTTCTATTGCTGTGAAGAGACATCATGACCACAGAAACTCTTATAAAGAAAAATATTTCATTTGGGACTGGCTTATAGATACAGAAGTTTAGTCTATTACCATCATGGTAGAAAGCATGGCGGCATACAGGGAGACATGGTGCTGGATTGGCAGAAGGCAAGAAGATTCACTGGACCTGTCTTAAGCATTTGAAACCTCAAAGCCTATCCCTAGTAACAAGGCCACACCTACTCCAACAAAGCCACACTTCTTAATGGTACCTCTCCCTGGTGACTAAGCATTTAAACACAGGAGTCTGTGAGGGCTGTTCCTATTCAAACCGCCACAATTTTTTAGTTTGCTTTGGAGGATGGTATGATATTATCACTATGTATGTTAGCAAAAATATAAAGGGTGAGACATTTCTCTTTCTTTTTTGTCTTCCTGATGTGGTGATGTGGTACATGGGCTTGATGGACAAAGCCATCCTGGACTTGCTAGACTTTAGAAGAGGTTACTGGTACCTTCCAGCAGTGGGATCTTTTTTCTCCATCAGTCAAAGAATTTAAAGACAGGAAAACATCTCATCAAAGAGTGACAGTTCAGTGATAAGCATCCCAGACTTCTTGGGTAGAAAGGGGGTCCCAGAGCTGGGCAGCACCAGCTCTGAGGAGAAAGGGGCTGGGTTTTCACTGCAGTTCAAGTGTCCCCTAGTGACCCCTCCTACTCTCCTATTGAAGGAGGTGGTCATTGGCCCCTTTGGAGTAGAGATTAGGTCTTTTGCATCTGTTCAAGAATACTGAAGGATGCACTGATAGGATGGATGGAGTCTGTCACCAGTCAGTGGACCCTTCTTCTCCTTTTTGGTGTTAACTAAGAAAGAAAACATAGGCAGAGAAGAGAATATGGAGAATGATGGCCATCCATCCCCATCTCCCTTTCCCTCTGCTTTCTTTCCTTGGTCCATGAACTTACTGCCTATCAGCCTTCAACCTCCCTGCTACATTTTAAAGCAAAAATGTGCAGGCATTTGAAAGACTTTGGGGAAACCACAGAAACAGGAAGATATCTGCCCTGCCTTGCCTAGCTCTAAAAAAATGTGATGAAATGGCTTGGGTTTTCTGATCTTCCTCCAAAGCAGGTTATCTGGGAAGCATCCTGTGTGCACCTGGAGGAAAGAACATATTTATCTCTTGAAGACAAGCTTTCAGAGAAGAAGGTCTGAACAGATTTCAGAGCCTCCTCTCTCCTGAACAACTGGATCATTCTCTATTTTCCACTCTTCTTAGAACAGCATACAGGTACTTAGTTAGGCCCACTTGCTTCTTCAGATCCTCATGTACTTTTGAAGCCTCTTGTATTATTATTTTTTTAATATTTATTTTTATATGAATTGGTGTTTTGCCTGCATATATAACTATGTAAGAGTGTCAGATCTTGGAATTACAGACAGTTGTTAGCTGCCACATGGATATTGGAAATCGTCCTCCAGAAGAATAGCCAGTGCTCTTAACCACTGTGCCATCTCGACAGCCTGCCTCTTGCATTATTATGTAAGACTTACATTAACTATCCTTGCTTGCTCCCCTTAATCCATATTTTATTTCCTTACTACTTAATGTGTATAATGTATAGACTATCTCATAAATGTAAAATTTAAAAAATGCTAAAATTGTGTGTGTATGTGTAGGTTTGTGCACAGGCATGTAGTACTCAGAGACCAGAAGAGGCCATCAGATTCCCTGGAGCTGGCTTTACAAGCCATCAGACATGGGTGCTGAGAAAGGAACTGTGCAAGAGCAGAATGTACTCTTGACCACTAAGCCACCCCTCCAACCTCTCCTAAAAGTGAATATTGGGGATAAAGTACAGGTGATGCTTGCTTACAGCACAGACAATTTTCTTTCTTTTATCTCTCCCTTCCTCCCTACCTTCTTAGTTACTTCTCTATTGCTGTGATAAGATACATGACCAAGGCAACTTATAAAGTCCACACCCCTGCTAATCCTTCCCAAGCAGTTCTACTAACTGGGAATGAGGTACTCTTTTTGTGTGTGACAAGATCTCAGATAATGCAGGCTGGCTTGACCCACCTATATAGCCAGTCCAACCTTGAATATCACCTCTGGCCTTCACTTCCCAAGTGTGGAAGCACAATGCCATGTCACAGGCCATTTTCTCCAAGAGCTCATGCAGATTGTCACTGGATCTGGAGTGAGTATGACTTAACACAGGCAATATGGTTCACGCAGCGTTTCCTTTGGGAAGTCTACGGTGCCTCAAAGGGCAAAGCAGGAGCAGCAGGGGTACATTGGAAGTTATGTTAGTTCCCACCTAAGGACCTTTATACAATGGAGATTTGTACAATTCTAATTTTAAATTCTTCTGAAACTGTATGAGCGAATGCTCAAAGCTTACTTAGTAAAAGTTTAATCAAAATATGAGTAACAGTCACAGGTGCACTTACAAGAAATGGATCTGAAATGGTGTCTATTTTTAAATTTTGTCACTTTGACTAACAATTGGTTTAAATACCAAGAAAAATATCCCTAGTTTTGAAGTACTCTGTCTTAGGGTTATTACTATTGCTACAAAGAAACATTATGACCAAAAAGCAAGGTGGAGGAGCACAAGGTTTGTTAGGCTTAGACTTCTACATTGTAGCCCATGATGGATCTACATTGTAGCCCATGACGGAAGGATGTCAGGACAGGAACCCAACAGGGCAGGAACCTTGAAGCAGGAATTGATGCACAGTCCCTGAGGGGTGCTACTCACTGGCTTGTTCCCATGGCCTGCTTAGCCATTCTCTTATAGAATCCACAGCTACCAGCCCAGGGATGGCACCACCCACAATGGGCTAGGCCCTCCTCCATTGATCACTAATTAAGAAAAGGCCTCACCTTACAGCCAGATCTTAGGGAGGCATTTTCTCAGTTAAGGCTCCCTCTTTTTGAATAATTCTAATTTGTGTTGACATAAAACTAGCTGGGACATCTTAAGTTTTTGAAGATTTTCATTTGTGTGTGCATGCATACACTGTTCCTACAGAAGCCAGGAGAGGGTACTGGATCCCTGAAGCCACAGGCAGCTGTGAGCTGCTGGACCTGGGGGAACTAAATTCTGGTCTGTGAGAGCAGCAAGCACACTCCTAACTATCGAGACCTTTCTCTAACTCCACATCTGAAACTTGGGTCAATATTCACCTGACAGTCTTTTAAATATGCATTCAGTAAGCTCTGACATTTTAACTGATGTTAAAATATTTAAAATGGCTTTTAGCTTACCAGTACTGTTAGTGAAATACTCGTTTGTCGATTCTGTTCATGACTCTGGGTCTATCTTCTTATGATTTCTGTAGTCTGGGATCTAAGAGATAAGGAAAACTAGAACTGGCCACTTCGGGGTGAGTCTGAACTATGGGAATACTTACCCAGGAGCTTCCATTGAAAGTGGCCACATATGGGGGCTGAAGAGATGGCTCACAGGTTAAGAGCACTGACTATTCTTCCAGAGGTCCTGAGTTCAATTCCCAGCAACCACATGGTGGCTCACAAACATCTTTGATGACATCTGGTACCCACTTTTGTATACTGTATACATAATAAATAAATCAATCTTTTTTTTAAAGTGGCCACATATAAGTCAAGCTGCTATGTACATTGATTTCTCTTCCTGCCTTCACTCCCCTTCCTTTCTGAATTGTTGATTCCTATTGAGCAACTTGCACTTCAATTTCCATTTTAGTATTTGCTTCCAAAGAGGCAGCCTGCAATGTAATGCACGGGAAACAGTACTAAATCACTTTTTAAGGGACTGTGACAAAAGGGGTGTATAACGACTTTAAAATAAAGTGCTCGATTTGAAAATAAAGGCTGTGAGAATGGTTTTATGTGATTGAAGGCAATTTAGAGCTTTTACACAAGGTGTCCCAAAACTCTTAGTGCAATTTTAAGTCATCAAGTAAATGCTAAATGTACTAGTTATTTGGGAGTCATAAAAATAGAAGAGCTACTCAGATGATGGCTAAAATCTGAACTAAAAATCATCATGATAAAGAAAAAGAAAAAGGAATTTTAAATCCCGGACAAATTTTTAAAATGGGATTAAATTGTACGCCGTGTAATTATATTCATGAACTAAGCCTTCAGAATTGTATCCTTTTGATTCCTTTTAAAAATCGCCTGCTTCCACAGAGGTGTGCAGCAGAGGAACTACTATCCCATTAAGTGTATTCTCCCAACAATCATGGAATCATTTGAAATCCATAGGTATAAAAATACTGCTCAACTTTCATGATTTAGGAAAACTGTCCCATTGCCAGACTATTTTGAGTCTGAGCCAACACATGTGACTCAGCATAGAGCTGTTGCGCGCTCATGCCAACGAGAATGTCAAGGTAAATAGTGAAAATTGTACAATACTGAGATTGTGATAAAACTAGCAGAAGTTGAGAGCAAATTTATTTCAGTTTAAGTCTCTCATGTTGCCCTTTATAGATAAGCATTGAAGCTATACATCGGTCCTAGACTTGCCCCACTGGGAAGTGTATTAACATTGATTCCCTACCCCTTCCGGAGTTGAAAGACATGCCTCCCCCCGAAGTTGGTTTAGGGTAGGGTCTAAGTTATTAACATAGTACTATATGCCTCTTATCTTTGGACAATTAGGAAAACATCTAACTAAAGTATATACTTATTTAAAGCATTAACCCTGTTCTTAACGCTCCATTACTTTGAGGATACTGAAGGATACATTCACAAGCACCCAAACATATACTTGTACACAAGTACACATATAACTGTATCACTGCAGTTAACTGTGCATGATATGACTGTGTGGTCTGGCTAGCTTCATTCTGTCCCAGGAACAGATAAATTCTCAAAGTCTGAGCAGTTACCTGATTGTAAAGAAAACAGAGAGCTCCTAAATGGAGATGTTTAGGGGTCTGCAGGGCATCCTGGGGATACAGCACTTGCCCAATACGCCAGGGTACCGAGTTAGATCCCCCCCACCAAAATAAATAAGTAGATAAATAAATCGAAAGTATTACAATTACATTCTACTGGTAGAAGAAAAAGAGAAAGGACAAAAAATTATTTTATTAGGCAAACATTAGTATTTTAAGATTGTTATTGTCTTTATTGCTAGTGGGTGACATGCCACATCGAGTGTATGAAGTTAATGTACAGCTTTATGACGTCAGTTCTTTCCATCTTTATGTGGGTCTGTGGGTCAAACTCAGACTGTCAGTCATGACAAGGACCTTTTAACCTGCTGAGCCATTTTACTGGCCTCTGATAGTATTTTTTTATTTATTTCTTTTTAGACTGATTTCTTATTGCATGGATGATTGTGTACCATGAGTGTGGCTGGTGCTTGTGAAAGTCCAAAGAGAGTACTGGATTCCCAGGACCAATTGCAGATGGTTATGAATCACCATGTGGAGGCAAGCTATCAATTCCAGGCCCTCTGCAAGAGCAAAAGGTACTCTTAACTGCTAGGCCACCTAGTAAGTATTTTTAAAGCATGATGTTTCACAGGGCAAATGAATTTAAATACTTGAAATTCTTTAGTTATGACTTTTAAAAGTAAACTTAATGAAGGATGACATACATGCACAAAAACTTGAGTCATGTCGTTTTTTTAAAAAAATTCTTTTTTTTTTTGAAATTATAATTACATCATTTCCCCCTCCCTTTCATCCTCCAACACTCCTTCTTGCTCTTTCAAATTTACGGTCTCTTTTTTTTTAAAGTTAACCATTCCATACATATATGTATATACATATATGTATATACATATATATTCCTAACTACATAAATACAACTTGCTCAGTCTATGTTATTTGTATGTTAATTGATATATAATCATAAAAACTATCCATATGAATGGGGTACTGTTAAGTTTTAGCATATGCAATATTTGAGTATTTACTAAGTTAACATTCATATGCCACAGGACCCCAAATATCACTGATACCCTGAAACCCTCTGAGACATTTCTTATTTCCCTCTTTACTCACTGTGTGCAGCTGCTAACTGCAAATTTTGGTTTTAAATTTTAGACAAATTGGGCATTTTTTCCCCTTGGGTTCTTTTAATATTATGGTTGTGAGAGTCATGTCTGTCATGCTCAGTCTCGTTCTTTATTTTTGTGTGACTGAGCCCAACTGCAGTGATTGTCTTTGCAGGACCAGCTTTCAGGGAAGATTGGCTGGGCTGGTCGTCACCGCTGACTGATGAACTCTGCCTCCTTGCACATGTGGTGGGTACCTGAGATAAGCATCCTGCTCTGCTTCCCAGAATTCCCTAGCAGCACTGTGTCAGCAGCATAGGCTGAGGTCTTACTTGCTTGGCAATGGCTTTTATTGGTGTCTTTCTATTCTGACCTCACTTTGGGTTTAGGTCCCCCCTCCCCCCCCCCCCGCCCACTGGTATTTCTTGGAGAAGCTAAACTCAAATACTTGTTTCAGAGCCAACTTCCAATAGAAACTAACTCTCAGGCCAACTTCAGTATCATTTTACCACTCACTTGAGAAACTAGTTCCTTCATTTGTATTCTTCATAATTGTTGGAATTTATTATAATTAGTACACTGAAAACAGACATTGGGAGTATTACCCAGCGGACTGAAAATAACTCATCTTAATGAATAAGCCTACATATGAATTTCTAAGCATTTCTCTCTGTAACCTTGGCAGTCAGTAGCAATTCCGTGCTGACCAATCTATGTTGCTTCATTCTGTTGGAAATTGCTAAAAACTTCCACATTCAAGAAATAAAATGCATCCTAATATGAAGGCTACTTTTGGTTATTAACTTGACTACATCTGGAATTAACTAAAACTTAAGTAGCTGGGTACAGCCATGAGGGATCTTTATTGATTGGGTCATTTGAGGTGGGAACTTTCATTCTAGGCCACACTTTCTGGTGGCACTTATTTAAAGTGCATGACTGAAGGAAGTGCTTGCTCTTTTCTTTGCCTGCCTTCTCTCAGGTCCATTCCTTTGTTGGTAGTACAGCCTACTTTCTTGGGATTCTGGCCTATACGCAACACCAGTTGAGGCATCCAGCCTTGCAGACTGAACAACTACTGATTCTTATACTTTCCATTGGAGACAGCCATTGTTGGAATAGTTGCACCATAACCTGTAAGCCACTCTAATAAGTCCCACACATATATTCAATCAGTTGTTTTCTTAAAGAACCCTAATAACACCTTGTATGATGGTTGATTGGATCTAGGACCAACAAGAGTCAAGTATCTGAACTCACCCAGTGAGAGGTTTCCTGGATGACATTATCTGATCTGGTCAGTACGACCACCCAGGGATGAGGAGGCCGGAGGACTTTTGTCTTTTTCCTTCCTGCTTTCATGCAAACTCATCTGCTCTGCTGCCTTCGATGTCACTGTTGCTACATTCTTCGCTCACTTCAGAATTCAGTCTCCTTGGCTTCCAACACAACTGAGGACTAGTGGCTCATGAGCAATCTTCTGGCCCTTCAGCACCAGACAGTGGCACTAGGGCTGTAGTCTTACAGCCTGTGGAGTGAGCAGCTACCATATTCTAGGCATATCCAGTGTAAGACAGACATTTTGGACTACTCAGTGTATATTGTATAAGCCAATCCAATAATCTCCCTTTATATATGATTTGTTCCCCTGGAGAACCCTCACTAACACACAAGTTGAGAGATACCTATACTAGTAAAGCACTATTCTTGGAGTTGCCATGTGACCATTTCCAGAGATGGGTAGTATGCCAACCAAGAAGAAAGGTAGACTCAACAGGCTGGGGGGTCTTGGTGGAATGAGGGCAGGAAGTCAGCTAGTGCAAATGCCTCTCTTCCTCAGTCTGTTGCTGTTGTCACCACCCAGACTCCAGCTTCTCCAGTCTTTCCATATGAACTCTCAAGGAAACGTCTTGGCTATCAGCCTTGAGCTGGGTTTGTGGTTTCATCCGTTTCTCTTGTACTGAGGCTTCCAGCTTCTTGGACTGAGTAGCTACTGGACAATGACTGCTGAGCATGTAAACAGCTACTGTTGGACTATGCAGTTCCAACCATGCAAGCCAATCTAATAACTCCCATATATCCACACCTAGATAACATACTGGAGAGCTATAATGGATATTGGCCAATTGCTTACATTAGGTCTAAAACTGTTTGCACTGTAAATTATAAGATTTAGTTCAAATTGAACAAAAGTTGAAATGAGCACCAAGATCACCCCTAATTTTGAAAAAACACTCACTTAAGGCAGTGGTCAGAATGAGGTTAGATTCTGCAGATGGTACTTCCCACCCACTATGCAATATGATTGCAGGATGTTGTGATGCTACAATCCAACTTCATGATGCAAATAATCTATAAACTAAAACATTTTCAAAAGGACATATTGTAACATTAGGTCACAATATTAGGTGGAATGTTTTCTAAGAGATCTTATCTCTCTCCTTACTCCCCCACAAAAAGGAAAGAAAAGTCAATTTAAATCCACTTTTTATTTTTCATAGATTTTAATAATTATACATTACTCTTGACATAAAGACGGTGAAATCTTAAGGATAAGGAGGCAATTTATATGGCCTCTTCTATTCATTGTTCAGGATGTAAGTTTCCAAGGGTGTAGGTATGAGATTTAACACTGGAAAAATACTTATGAAACTTGTTTAACTGGCTGCACTCAAGACCAGGCACAGCACAATAAATAGAACTGCATAATCTTTTTAAAAGATCGCTGTATTTAACATACCCTTACTAAAGAAACACTACCAGTGAACAATCTCAAACTACAGTGTGGATAAAAGGAAAGTTACAGTGGAAATCTGCGCAACATTTCTCTAGCTTCCTCACACTCATATGCCAACATTCTTAAAAGAAAGAATAATGCAAATCTCGAATCCAGGACAACAAAAAACAAACTTGGTCAAGTAGTTTCTTTGGATCATTCACTCCGATCATGAGCCCAGCTTGCTGGTAGGTTTAAGTACAAAGTTTTTGAAATCTTTTTTATTTCCACTAGTCAGGGCCTCTGGGTACGAAGCCACACTGGAAGCAAACTGATTAGGCAGCACCATTAATCCACATCTCAACAAGTCATTGCATAATCCACATCTGTCAACATTGTTTAATAGCTTTTAAAACATTACATGGACGATCATCCTTCCTGAACAGCAATCCACTGTGTAAAGACATGCGCTGTGCAAGGATTTACACATTATGTCTGAACTGTATACTATGTCTACCTGAAAGACCAAAAGAAATGTACCACCTAATAATTTAAATAACATATCGAGGCTTAAAATAAATACTCTGCTATTACACTGTGTACTGGAGAGTGTCAGACATGCCCAATCCCCTCCCCATCCTGAAGAGGAAGCACAGTGCCAGCACTTACTATCAGCCAGAGAGAGACAACAGGAGGCTAGCTCTCCAAGCTCTCACAAATGTGCCTCATTATGCAAACATGAAAATTATTATTTAAACATTCTGAAACAGTGAGACAAAATTGATTTTTTCTTTTTTTATGACCCAGTTTTTGTTACCAGTTAAATACAACAATAATTTCATTTCTAGCAACAGAATGGAAACTGTCATGCTGCTATGACCACAGATAACTTTGAGAAGCTTTCTGAGCCAGTGAATAAAAAACATATAAAGTCATATTTTCTGCAATTGGTAGACTCACTGTTTTCAGAATTTCAACAAGCAAACAAACATATGACACATGTACCTTGTAAAAACAAGCCACTCTGGCCCCAAGAATGACTACAGCACAGCTGGTTCTTATGGGGCACCTGTCTGTAACCACGACTATGTTTCTTTGTGGCATTCCAATTCCCACTGCTACTCTGAGAAGCTTGTCCACCTAAGTTTGAGGAAAAGAACAGCTATGATGTGGATCACATTTCAATGATTTTTAAATTGTACTTAAAAAAATATTTCTTAGTAATTGAGTATATAAAAGTCATTGATAATGAATTCTCTTAGTGAAACAAAATACGCTTTAACAAGATGATGTTAATTTAAGTTTGACCACCTGGCTCTTTTTTTTTTTTCTTTCTTTTACATTTTCAGAGGGAACTGATTTATCTATTATGCTCAGCCTTATAAATGCCTGTTATAAAGACAAAATAGTTCCCAAGTGCCCATAAACACTCCTGATTGATAATGGGAAAGCTATGCATAATTGGAACGTTAATCTTTTATGTTTTTAAATGGAAATATTTCTTGCAGAACGGTTACTCAACAAAACACTGAGTTGCAAGTGGTCTGACTGCAAATGCAGAGTCAATTTCTTAAGTCCCTATTCATAGTACAGAGATCTGGCCTTCCATTCCCAAGAGTATATGTGTAGTCCTGTCTACCGTTTAATGGAGATGAGGAAAGGGGTAGTCACCTTACAAACAAATTTACAGTGGCGTGGCCATTGCGTATCAGATGCACTACATTCACCACTTCAGGTGAGGTCAGGGAGCCCCTTCAAACACTGGCACAAAGGAATGTTTTAGAAGACCCACCAAAGAAACAGCACAACAAATGATAACACACATAGGCACTAGTCTCAAAGCTGCACAATATGGAAGCAAAGGGTTTGAGATGAGAAATTCAGGAAAATATACACGAGCTTGCCGAGGAAGAGGAAGAGACCACAGTTTTAATCTTCAAGGCTGCGGAATGCACTCTGCATATCTTCAAGAAGTTGCGCGTAGTCTGCCTTGATCTTTGCTTCGCCATCTTTCACTGGATCCTGAAAAAGAGATGAATACAAATTTCATTTACCTGTGAAAAGTAAATTTCAAGATATAGGACACATTACTTATTAATATGGAGTACAGGTTAGTGAGGTACACTGGTAAACCACAGGCAGGAGTCAAAACCCCACTTTCTTTTACAGTGGAAATGTGCAAATGGACTAAAACAAAACAAAACCCACTATTTCCATTGTGAATTTTGCCTGCTATTGGCACTCAATGATCACATCTCAGCAATGTGTACTTTAGTGGGACTCTTGTGGCATCACATATTAGATGTATGTGTGTACACAACAATTGGCAATTAAATTACTGAAGGCCTGGAGTATCACACTCATTTGGAGAAATGAGACATGTACAATAAGCTAATACAGAACATTTATTATGTGCTAGGTCATCAGATTTAGCACCAAGTACTATTACCCACAAGACATTTTGTGGCCTCTAGGTCTGTGTTTCTGTAGTATAAATATATATGAAGTATCATTTTCAATAGGTGATTACTACATATGCTTATATATCATGACTTAGAAATAATGCAATGCAATCCAACTCATCAAATATTTTAAAAGCACTCATATATTTGGGTTTCTACTGTTAAGTACACTTGACTGGTTAAACTTTGTTTATGAGAATGTGGAGGCTAGATGAGATACTAGGCACTTTAGTAAAGTAACAGCCATCTAGCCAGCAATTCACTCTCAACTCTTCAGTAGCTAAGACAGTGAGAAAAACATTAGGATTTATTTTAGACATGATATACTATAATATTTTTTAATGTGAATGTGTGTGTATCAGAGCTGTGCATCATTTGTGTGCAGAAGCATTTGGGTGTCAGAAAAGGTGCCAGATCCTCAGAGTTTCAAAAGTTGTGATCCACCACGTAGGTGCTGGGAACTGAATCCAAGCCCTCTGTAAGAGCAGCAAGTACTTTTTTTTTTTATTAAAATTTACTTGTTTTTTTATTTACTTGCCTTGGTGTTTGCCTGGAACTGGGAATTGGAACTATAGACAGTTGTGAGCTGTTATGTGGGTGTTGGGAATTGAACCCTGGTCCTCTGGAAGAACAGTCAGTGCTCTTAACCACTGAGTCATCTCTTCAGCCCCAAGAGCAGCAAGTACTTTTAACTGCTGAGCCATCTCTCCAGCCCTACAAACATGACACACTACAATCTTTACTACTGGAATTCCAGCTTGAACATAACTTGGAATAGTGTTTTGGTTGTATACAACCTAAGCATTGTAAAATAAAAAAAATGCAAATTTCAGGTACTTAGAGATAGCTCTACATTTAAAGACTTGCTGCTTCACAAAGGATCCAGCTTAGTTCCTAGCACCCACACTATGTTCATGCACCAGCTCCATGCAACCCAACACATTCACATCTGGCCTCCACAGGGACCTGCAAACATTCAGCACACACACACACACACACACACACACACACACACACACACACACACACCCCAAATGCACATATACACACAAATAAAATGAAAATCTCACTAACAAAGGCTAGAGTAGAAAAAAACTATACCTTAAATTTCATGGAGGAAAGTTTATAGAGGATCTCCCCCATGTGTTCACGGATAATAGACCATGTGATTTTATTGTCACTCTGGGCAGTGGTTTCAACAGCTCTACGGGCCATATCATAAAATGAAATCATGTTGGACAGCATCCCCACTGTCTTATAAAATGGACAGAACCTAGGGAAAATGAACAACAGAGTAATAAGCAAAAACAACTCACAAAGCGAATTCACACTTTTATTACATGAAACTTTATTTATGGATTGTCAGCCATTTGTTTCTTTAAACATATATTCTGCTTCTAATTATTATAAAAACAGTGAAGTGGTACTGCTATGCTCTGTGATTTGTCAGCAGTCTGTTTTGGTACAAGCAGTTAAATATATAACTTGAGTGGCAAACAACTGAGTTGTAAAGACTTCTTGTGATCAGAGATAAAGCTCAATGAATAATATGAAAGCAGAGTTGCGAAGTTGATGAAGTTACCTTGTTCTTCCTCCTCTCTTCTCACTGTTCTGAGGCAAGGGTCTTGGGCATGCCAGGTAAGCTACCACTGCCCACTCCCCTCACCCCCCAGCCTTCAGTTTCCTTTTTATACCACACACACACACACACACACACACACACACACACACACACACACACTCAATTCCATGCATCTTATTATAGTCTTTCTAGAGAAAGACTATATATTCTGCCTCCATGTATGCCTGCAGACCAGAGGAGGACACCAGATCTTATTATAGATGGCTGTGAGCCACCATATGATTGCTGGAAAATGAACTCAGGACCTTTGGAAGAGTAGCCTGTGTTTTTAAACAATGAGCCATCTTTCCAGCCCCTGCCCATTTTCTTTATGTGGTGGTTCAGTTCAGAAGAATTCAGTATTCTGAGGCTAACTTACATACTGGCTTATTTTTATGTGCACTACACTCTGATCAATCCTACTTGCTCAGTTTTCACCTTGGGTATCAGTCCTTGCTTCCCACATTCTCCGAGTCTCTGCTGTCCACTGCTATATATGCCACACTAGCTTCTAGCTGAACCCCAAGCTTCTTACGATTCTTTGGTCCCCAGCATCCACTTCAACATCGGGAAGTAAGGACACAGATGTGTGCTACTATGCTTGGCTTTGTGTGGATTTAGAGGGCTTAGCATCAGGTACACTGAGCATTCCTCTAGCTCATTTAGGTCTTTTATGGAGTCAACTATGATCTAAGAGAGTGAAGGCTAGTTTATGACAAAGGTTCAAATTCTCAATGTGAAAAAGAAACAGGTTCTCTAAGAAAGCTATAGGACTAGTAGAGAAAAACAAAACAGGCACGCACTGGGCAGGGGTGGAAGAAGGGAGGAGGGGATCGCAACGAGGTCCTTTGATGCAAGGAAGTCAGGACCCTTGTGAAATACGGCAGGGGAGGCGTAAAATAAACCCGTTGGCAAGGAGAGCAGGAAGCAGCAGAAAGAAGAATGAGGGAGGGGTGGGTGTCTGTCCCCAGGCCTATGTCCACTCTAATACAGACATCCATGTGAGTGAAGCACTGCCAGAACTTGACTAGCAAGCAAACTGAGACAAAGGGGCATATTAGATATCTGCTTTAAACATATAAAATAAGCACTATAGTGAGTCACAATGTACTTGTATAAAAAAGTTTTCAATATGCAGGCAGTTTCTTTGCTAAAACACAAAAGAACATCTTCAAATGCCTGTAACTCCAAGATCTGACACCCTCACATAGGCATACATGCGGGCAAAAAAAAAAAAAAAAAAAATTACATAAAAACAAACAAAAAATACATCATCATCATTATTATTATTATTATTATTTTTTAAAAAGGAAATTAGGTCTGGTGAGGTGGTGTGTACCTTTAACTCCAGCACTCTGGAGACAGGCAGGTAGATCTCTCTGAGTTTGAGGCCAGCCTGGTCTACAGAGTCAGGACTACACAGAGAAACCCTGCCTCAGGGACAGGGGTGGGGAATTAGCACAGCATACCTGTCGTATGGAGTGTACCCATTTTGTTGTAGGAAGTCATCTTTGATAAGTTTTGCTACCTCCAGAGTGATTTTGTCTGTCTCAGCTAAAGAAGCCTAGGAAACAAAAGAATACATTAAGAAGTTTTATCCCATTGTGTGGGATCAATAGCAACAAATCAATTAGCAAGCAGACATCAACATACTATCACTTATCGCTGATAAATGAACATTTTTGAATTATTTTTTAACAGCGGTAAAAAAGCGCATGATATAAAATTTAGCATCGAGAAGCTCATGCCTATGTTCTCAGTACTTGGCTGGCTGAGAACATAGGCATGGAGGATTGCAGTGAGTGCCGGGCTAGGATGGACAGCAAAGTGAATTTTCAGGCAGGTCTGAATTGTACCTCTCAAGGTTCTTCAGTAGTATAAAGCACTATTGCATTGTTGTAAAACATTTTATCAAGGGTACCTGAAACTCTAAGCTCACAAACTGCATTGCTCTTCGCCATTTCACAGCTGATATAAGTAGAACAATACACTATTTGCTTTGTGACTAGTTTATTTCATTTAAAATGTCCTCCTCATTCATCTGTGTTATAGCAGGTGACTAATGTATTTGTTCATTCACTAAAAGATGGACATTTGAATCACTTTTACTCTTGGCCATATGGACAATATTGCTATGTATCCAAGATGATTCATTCTTAAAAAATCATTATTTTATGTTTATTAGTGCTTTGCCTGCATGTATGTATGTGTATTATGTGTGCACCTGACTCCCACGGGTCAGAAGAAGGAGGCATTGGATGCTTTGGAAGTGGAGTTACGAATGGTTATGCACCATGTGAGTACTGGGAACTGAATCCAGTTTCCAGAACAAGTACTCTTAACCACTGACTCATCTCCCTATCCCTGATTATTTTTTAAAAGCATCAAAGTGTATGTGTGTACACCTATGTGTGCTGAGATTTCAGGTGTGTGCCACCACACTACTGCTCGGTCCAAAACCCATTTTTTAAAGTACCTTTTTTATGCCCTATTTTGTCTCTATTACTTGAATTCTGTTTTTAAGCTTATTCGACAGAAATCTAAAGTTCATAGAGTTATGTTGTCATTAACATTACAAGGCACTAAATTGATGATGGCTAGGTAAGTATGCACTTATCTGAGTGCTGTTTTCTTGGTAAGTGAAGTTATAGAGGTTCTGCCTCAAATGCTCTGCTGCTGGCAACCACCTGGCCAGCCATGAGATAACACCATTGCTGCTGGGATACTACCACCAGGAGAGAGGGACAAATCCAGGAAATTCTAGGTACTCTGGGATGACTTATGTACATTGGCACCTCAGGCGAGAATCAAATCTTACAAAGCTTCTTTTAAAACAAAAATCTCTCTACCTCTGTTTCTTTCTTTAACCACATTTAAGTATTAAGTGTGCTTGATGTGTTAAGATCCACCATGCTGTTCTGTGATACATAACTCACTTCTTTCTTTCTTTCCTTTTTTTTTTTTTTTTTTTTAAAAAAAAAAAAAAAAGGTTTATTTATTATGTATACAGTACAGAGAAGAGGGTACCAGATGTCATTACGGATGGTTGTGAGCCACCATGTGGATGCTGGGAATTGAACTCAGGACCCCTGGAAGAACAGTCAGTGCTCTCAACCTCTGAGCCATCTCTCCAGCCCCAACTCACTTCTTTCAACTCTGGCAATTTTATTCTGTACACAACCTCCAGTCTTTACCACCTATCTTTGCCCCCGGTAGACGGCACCAAAATTCATCTAATTTTTCACTACTATAAATGCTAAGGACTCAAGGAACCCAGCACATTCTGTCTATAACGGCTACTCCAAACGATATACCCACCAATAGTATACCAGTCCCATAGCCTACAGTACTTGGCAACACCCAGCTGTACAGTATTTGTCACTCAAACTAATATAGACTGGTGTGTCATTGCATTTAAAGGATTTTCCACAGGTTTGTATTATTTCTGTTTTTTTCTTATCTATCTGCTCTACCCTTTAGTTATATTTTTAAACAGTAGACCATCAATTTTGTTTATTGAAAACTTCCTTTAAAACTTATTACATTTTATTTCATGTGTATGAGTGTTTTGCCTGAAAATGTCTTTTGTGCCCACATGTACCAGGTGCCCACAGACAGAAGAGGGCATCTGATTCCTTGGATCAGGAGTTACACAAAGTCATGAGCTGCCATGTGGCTGCTGGGAACCTTCGAAAGAACACGAGTACTCCTTCACCACTAAGCTGTCTCTCCAGTTCATCGCTGCTTTCTCTTGATGTCATGCTTACGGAAAACTTAAGAAGTTCTTTTTTAATCCTAGACAACATTAACATTTGTTTTCTTTAACATTTTACTACATATGTAATTATAATTACATGTCTGTTGTAACACACATGTTGAAGTTAGAAGATAACTTTTGGGAATTTCCTTTTACCGTGTGGATTGGGCTTGGCAGCAAGTGTTTTTACCATAACACTCATTTCCCCCACTAGAGCTGGAGAGATGGACCAGAAGTTAAGAACACATATTGTTCTTTCAGAAAACCCTGGTTTGATTCCCACCACTCCTGGGTGCCTCATAAACTCATTCCAGGGGGATCAGACACTTCTGGCTTCCAATAGCACATGCACTCTCATGCACACATTGACACATACACAAAATAAATCTTTAAAACATTGTTTTAAAAAAGAAAAGAAGGAAAGAAAGAAGTGAGTTATGTATCATAGAACAGCCTGCTAGATCTTAACACATCAAGCATACTTAATACTTAAGTGTGGTTAAAGAAAGAAATAGAGGTAGACAGATTTTTTTTTAAAGGAAGCTTTGTAAGACTTGATTCTCACCTGAGGTGCCAATGTACATAAATCATTCCAGAGTGCCTAGAATTTCCTTTAGCATGAAAGTGTTCCCTTGCATACCTAAATTTAACCTATTTGTAGTTTTCCTTTGTACGTGGAACTGGGAAGCAACACCGTTTCATTTCCTTCAAACACCTAATAATTTCCCACTACTGACTAAAACGATACACACTACGCAGTATCAAGGACTCATATATATGTCCCTGCTCTGTTCGTCTGGTACCTCACCAATACTACACTGATTTTATTACTATAGTTTTGTTAGTAACCAGTAGGAGAACATTCCCTTCTTACTTACTGCTCCGCTTTATTTTCCTAGGAGTGAATCTCTAGGACAGCAAATGAACTTTAGAATGATTACTTACTTACTCACAAAGAAGCCTCAGCTACAGTGGGCTGAGATGTTGCTCAGTAGGAGACAGCTGGTTTAGCACACATGGGGTACGATCTCTAGCACTGAGGTATGACATCAACTAGAAATGTGGTTGGTGTGACACTGACTTTATAGTTCAAAAAGAGCTTGTACCATCAACAATTTAACTATTTACTTATTTATTACTGTGTGTGCACCCCTCACCCCCACGAGATACAGAGAGTTGTGATGCTTCTCTTCTTCTACCTCTATGCAGATTCTAGGCTTAATCTTGATTTTGGAAATTGCATCTGAAATTTCTCCACTCTATTAAGGAAAGTATTCTCCTATGTTTTAGTATATTATTTGTATGTAGCATGTATGTGACTGTGCACATGTACATGCTATATGGAAGCTAGAGGAGGACACTATGTTTTTTCCTCTACCATTTTCCTTTTATTCCCTTGAGATAGGATCTCACACTGAGCTAGAAGCCTGCCATTTTGACTGAGTTAGCTAGCTCCCTCAATTATTTTCCAGTTTAATTTTTTTCTCTCTGAGCTTGAGACTTACCAGGAGAATGGTGGCCCAATAAGCCCCAGGGACCTACCTGTGTCTGCCTCCACAATGCTGGAATTACAGGCATCTACAACTACACCTGGCTGTTACATGGGTGCTGGATATCTAAACTCAGTGCCTGGGATTGAGCAGCAAGCACTGTGCTGATTGAACCATCTCCCCAGTTCCTAATGATACATTTGTTGTGTCACATTTGCTAAACTTTGCCTGTTCATGATGAATTGTGTTTGTAATGACCTACTACATCTAAGAACTGAATGTTTAATATTTTTATTGATATTCATAAATAAAATGTTTTCCTCAAATTGCTTTTATCTGGTTTTCAGGCCCATTTCTTGCTCCTTTGAAAGGATCACAATGCTCTATAAATACCAGATGTGTAATATATGCTACAGATGTTAGCTGTCTAGAAATATTATCCCTTGTTGGAAAAAATTAAGAGGCTATTTTATCAGATATAATAAAAATAACAGGCCCTGGCATGGTGGCAGGAGGTAGAGACAAGAGGATTGTAGGTGTGAGGCTAGCCTGAGCTACATAGCTATAATCTATCCAAAGAGAGGAAAAGGGTTAAGTCTGGCTAGTCCTGTGAAGGACCAGAGTAATCATTCACTTGAGAGATTTGACTAAGTTTATCTGTAACATCTTCCATTGGAATATCTAGATACTGGCTATGACTAAGTCACTTTTTGAAGGTCCCATAGCTAATTATTAGAGGAATTAGAATCTGACCTTTTAATTCCAAGTTCTGATGTTCCTACAAAAATGACGTTAATTAGCTTTAATTTTATATATAATCTGACTGGTGATGGGTGTCTTGTTTTCACCTGTTGTAAACCCAGGACCATGGGTTCATAAATGCTATGTGGAATTTTAAAGATTCAGTTAGTTTAACAAACACTCCACATTTAAGGTTCTTGTTGTTTTGAGACATGATCTCATACCCACAGCCCACAATGACCTGGAACTTCTGGGTAGTGCAAGCTGCCCTCATAATTGTGGCGCTCTCTCACCCTAGGCTCTGAGTGCCAAGATTAGTCATGAGCCGTCATACCAGCTGGGCAAGCATGTGTATACTGGTTCAGCACCCCAGTGAAGCCCCTGCTGTAACTCACCTTCCCCACAAGCTGCACAATTTCTGCCAGGTCTTCTTCTTCCTGCAGAATCTCCTTAGCTTTGGTCCTCAGAGGAACAAACTCTGTGAAGTGTTTGTCATAGTACTCATCCAAGGCACGCATGTACTTGCTGTAGCTGATGAGCCAGTTCACAGACGGGAAGTGCTTGCGTTGAGCTAGTTTTTTATCCAAGCCCCAGAACACCTGATTAAAAAAGGAAAAATTAAGACTTCTTTTACAAAGTAGTGCATTATGTCAATTTGTCCCCAACAAGTACTTTTTAACTCTTTGGGCCAATTATTTATCATATTAGCATATGTAATTAAAACAGAATAAAATGTGTAAAAACCAAATGTAACTAAAAACTATATTTCTCTATTTTCAGGGGGTAATATTTGCAAATCAGATTTATCTAAATTTCCTTAAAACTACATAAAATGTATTAGTAAAAAGGAAAATGGGTACAATTGAAACTTATTATGATATAATATAAACAGAAGAACAAGCATGGCTGATTGAGGTGGAACAGACATTTACCTTGATTAAAATCCTTAAAATGCTCTGATGAATTCAAGTTCCTATCATTGTGATTCAATTAAATAATATTTGCCATTCATTTTCTGAGGCCAAACACTTAGATACCTTATGCATTGATAACTTTGTTCTACTTCTCCACTTCCCCCACACAATTTAAATCCAAAATCTAGTAAATATCAAATACTTTGATGACTATAGAGTTAGATTCTATGATTTCATCTGATACTACTGGCAGAAAGCAGGAAAGATTTTTTGTACACACAGACATGCTTATGAACATATTAACATTGTTTTACACTACAGCTCTGATTCACAGACATCTTTTATATAGGCTTCTTCAATGACTAGCTTTCCATTAAAATTTATGCCTTGACTCAGGTAAACAATTTTCTAGGCAGAAGCCACATTTTCCAAGCTTGTTCTCACCTGGTATAGTTAACAGAGTGCAATGACTGTATCATTTTACGGTCCACAGTTGGGTGTGGATGTATCTTTCCTGCAGTATTCCCATGTGACAGCCATATGCAGAAGGTAGGTAATGGGACAGCAATGAGGCTCTCGTCATGACTGAAGATGTCCACTTTCTGATGGGACCATCTGTCTCAAGCTATACCGTGATATTTTGGCATTATGCAGCTTGGGGCCTATTTAGTTCTCTAGTGAGTTAGTTTAATGAGTAGAATAACTTTTAACATAAAGAAAACTTTGCTGCCTGGATTTATTTCTAGACTTCTGTTATGTTTATTATAAACTGTTAGAAAACTAAGAAAAACAATGTATTTAACTTTCACAATGTTAAGGATGCTATTAAGATATTTTTCCTGCTACCACTTCTTTAGTGACTAAATTAAATATCTGACGATCACTCAGTTAAATTACAACTGCAGTATGGCAGTGATGAACGACATACCTGAACGATACCCAGAGTAGCAGATGTGACTGGATCAGAAAAATCACCACCAGGTGGAGACACTCTAGATTAAAAACAAAATACAATCATTAAAAATGTTAATGACCAGGTGGCTGTGGTACATTTGGGAGGAAGGGAGATATCTGTGAGTTCAAGGCCAGCCTGATTCTCTCTCTCTCTCTCTCTCTCTCTCTCTCTCTCTCTCTCACACACACACACACACACACACACACACACACACACACACACACACACACACACACACGCGCACACACAGGCACACATAGGCACAAAAAAAAGTTCTAGGATAGCAGGGCCATTACAGAGAAAGCCTGTCTCAGAAAAAAACAAACAAAAAAACCCCAAATGTTTGAAAAATAATCAAATGTAAAAACTAGAAATACAAAGACATCAAAACACTTATAACTTAATGCCTAAGCACATAAGCGAGATAAGCGAGCAGCACATTGTATCACCTATTTAAAAAAGACAAAAAAACAGAAACAGTTGTGAAAGCAGACTTGCAGGGGTGGGTGTATGTGTACCATGTGTACAGGGGAACATACACGGAGGTCTGAGGACAACCCTGGCTGAGTCTTTGCCTTCTCCCTTGTTTGAGACAGTTTCTGTTTGCTGTCCCATATGCTGTCTTGGGGGGTCTGGGGCTTCTTCTATCCCTGTCTCCCATATTGCTATAGGGGTGCTGGGATTTAAAAAGTGTCCCACTAGCCAGGCATGGTGGCATACAACTTTAATCTCAACACTCAGGAGGATTTCTGTGAGTCCGAGGCCAGCCTGGTCTACCGAGTGAGTTCAAGGCCAGCTAGAACTACATAAAGAAACTCCATTTTAAAAAAAACAAAACAAACAAGCAAACAAAAAAGTGCCCTACCACATCCTGTTTTAAGTAGGCCTTGGGGATTCAGTGTGGTAAGCATTTAACCCTGGTAAGCTACTCTCCAGCTCCCAGCTTTAATGTGTGTGTGTAAAGTTATATATATATATATAAACTGTAGAAGCAAATGATCCTTGGAAAGAAAAATCTTGTTGAAAATAAGAATAACAATTACTGAATGTCATCTGGTATGTGAAATGAATTTATTGTAATTAGTTTCATATTCTAACCAAGATGAAATAGGAACGTACTGAGAATAAGGTATGGCTTTATGTGATAATCATAAATCTATACTTTTTCTTTAGCATATATAACCTCATCATAACATGTTTGTAATTTTTAAAGTTACTCCTAAGATACAGTGACTTGGATCTACTAACTGAAGGAAGTCACACCAATGAAACCCAAAGACAGAGACAGCCTGAGTTGCTTCACAAAGTGCCTCTGAAGTTCTGTGAGCAGCTCTGCTTAAGAACTACTCCTCCCAGAGGAAGATAAACATACACTCCTTCCCACTTTCCCACTCCTGTGGGCACAGGTGGGTAAGGATGTTCAGGCCAGTGAATGACTTCAGCATTGTTTCTTGGGAGCCACCCACCTTGTTTTTGGAGACAGTTTTTCACTGGGCCTGGAGCTTACCAAGCAGGCAGGGCTGGCTGGCCAGCAAACTCCAGGGACCCACCAGTTTCCACTCCCTATCCCCAGTTTTGGAATTAGAAGCATGTGCCAACATGCCTAGCTTTTTTTTCCTTTTAATGTAGGTTCTCAGGATCAATCTCAGGTCCTCATGCTTATGTGGTATACATGTTAATGACTGATCAGCTGTTCTGGCCCTTCTCTCATGTGGGATGTCTCTTTATATGCTGTGAATATACTTTGTTACCATTTATTAACTATTTTGGCCTATTGCAAGGCAGCTTAGAGGGAGGCCAGAAATCCAAGCAGAGATAAAACAGGGCAGAGTCCCCATGGGAGACATGATCCAGCAGCCCAAGAAGCAAGATGTGAAAGTACCAGTGAGCCACTAGCCATGTGGCAAGACATAGATTAATAGAAATGGGTTAAGTTATAAGAGCTAGTTGGTAATGAGCCTGAGCCATAGGCCAAACAGCCTATAATTAATATAAGCCTTTGTGTGATTATTTGGGTTTAGAAGCTGTGAGCGAGTCTGGACCTTGGGGCTAGGCTGGGCCAGGAACTTCCAGCTACATCTATGTTTAAAGTAAACTTTTTTATTTTATTTTATTTTTTTTGAGAAGTAAACAGCACAAGCAGAGCACGGTAGTACATGTCTGTATCCCAGCACTTGGTTGGCAAAAGCATGATAGCTAGTCCCAGACCAGCTATAGTAAACCCATGTCTCCATTGAATAAATAAATAAATGAAAGCTTACGCTCCTACAATGCTGACACTTCCTTCTCTTTCAGGGTTTCCGAGACATTTCACTCTGCCTGCTCGTTCATAGAAAGAGGCCAGTCGGGCACCAAGATATGCAGGGTATCCACTATCTGAAAGACACAAAGAAAAGTTTAAAAGGGGGTTCTAAGCTAGCCTCTAAAATTCTATCAGTGACAACCAACGCACAACTTACCTGCCGGCATTTCTGCTAAGCGACCAGAGATTTCTCTGAGGGCCTCAGCCCACCTAGAGGTAGAGTCAGCCATCATACTGACGTGGTAGCCCATGTCACGGAAATATTCTGATAGTGTAATTCCTAAATTGAGAAGAACACTGTTAAGTTACACCACCAGGATACAAACTACTGACTGTTCAGTCCCTAAGAAACTTTAAAACAATGAAGGAGTATTTCATTAGCCATTTCCCCAAGTATGTTCTTCTAAGCACACAGCTTAGCCATATTTCCAAGCATCTTCTCCATTTAGATAATACCATGTAACCAATGTAAGTTTAACAGAATGTGATTAAAAATTGTATATTCCAGGGCCAGGCAAGTTATGCATTTTTCTAGACTTTCCAAAGCCCTCACAACATGTGCTGAATGAAAATCAAGGAGGCATTTTTGGCCCAGGCTTCAGCACAGAATGAAAAGGAGTACCCCAGCTACTGGAAATAGCATCCATTATGGTGAACAAGTGTAATCTCAGGACTTTTTGATGGCATAGACAACTCTACTCTACCATTCTTAAAACCAGAAAAAGTTTTTTTTCCCCTGTTCTGTTCATAATTAGCTGAAATAATGTCCAATCACAGCCTGTCTGTGACAAGCATCAGGCATGTTTGTTTATCTAAGCTTGTAGACATGAGAAATACCTCAAGTCTCTAAATCTCTAAAGTGCAGACCTAGCCCTGTCCTATTAAGTATAAGACCAAGAAAAAAAGTTTCTAGGTCTTTGTTGTTATTTATCTTAGCAAAACCTTTCCAATTCTAATCTATGAAGATGGATAAGGCCTACCTTATATACTTACATATATTAAAGAAAAAATACATATAACCAATTACCAAAAATATATACTATATATAACTCTAAGGTAATATAAATGTACAGCTATGGTTATCTTGTCAGCATCTACAAACCTAATGTACTGACTTTAGTTTTAGTAAGAAAAAACAAAACAAAACAAGCTTAAAAAACAAAACAAAACAAAAGTCACTATAAATCAGCACTTTATTATGTATCACAGTATTTTTTTTAGTATTCACACTAAAAAAATGCTAAGTAGTTTTAGAAACAAATCTTTAAGAAATGTTACTTATTAATACTTAGTCTTAAAAATGCATAAGCTATTCCAACCTAATGTTTAGAACAGACTTTCTATAAGCAAAAATGTGTTTTAGGTCTGTGATAAAATGCTAACAACACTTGTTTGTTTATAGTAGATACTTCATAGAAAAGATAACAGACACAAGTGATCAAGGCCTCTCTCATGACTTGCATATGGATTTCGGTGCCTACAAACAAAAACCAAAAGTAAAACAACCAATGACTCAGACAGAAACAAAGGGTGAAGCCGGGGTAGCACTTAGGTAGTGGGGTTTGGTCGCTAGCACAGGGCAGGCGTGGGAGGTGGGAAGTCAAAACCAAACCCAGTTGTACTAATATAGACTTAGAGAAAAAAAAAAAAAGCAATATCTTCACTGATCAAAAGCTTTCATAAATCAGTATGAAAGAAAGCTACCATCCAAAAGGAAAACTAACAGCAGGCAGTTTTTAAATGGTTAGCATACACGGGAAAAGAAGTTAGTTCCTTTTACATTACAGACTAACTAGGATGTAATAAAGCAACAATTAGTAAAATGTTAATCATCCATTCTAGGTGCTAGGTACTCAAGTGTTTTCTAACTACTGCTTCAAGTTTTCTATGTTTGGTAAGAAAATTAGCATTAGTGAAGATGAGAAACTGAATCCTTCTCATAGTCATCCCAGCACTTGAATGCCTATCAGATTATAATCCAATGGTCACCAAAAATGCTGGTTAGATTATGACTACTAAGGCTAGCTGGACGGTGCAGCAGTTAAGAGCACTAACTGTTCTTCCAGAGCATCTGTTTCAGTTTCCAGCACCCTGCTGGGTGACCTATAACTTTAGTGCTAAGGGATATGATACCTTCTTCTGCCTCTGTGGGCATTGCACTCAAGCACCACCACCCCATAATTTAAAATACAAGTATCTTAAAAAAAAAAAGATTATTCTTATGCTCTATCCATATAAAGGGAAACTTCAGGCATATAAAAGAATGAGGTATATTTCCTGTCTTAAAGTGGTTATAAATAAAACAACAAAAAACAGTACTGCAAACTCAATGTCTAAGGCAAAGATACATTTAATCTCATGCTAAAATCACAAGGAATAAGATCTAAATAAGTGAAAACAAATACAGATGTGAGGTAGTATCACCTGAGGTAGAATTCACCTGAAGCTATACAAAATCAAAATGGCCACTGGCAGAAGAAGTTCCTTGGGCCCATTTGGCATGGGAAAGAAGTGGAAAGGTGGGGGTAAAAGCCAGCACATGCAGACACTCCCTATTTCCATTACATAAGATGGGTGAGGCAAGGGAGAGGAGAAAGAATTCACTGTCAATGCTTGCTGTTCGCTGAAGAGAAACAGTGAAAAATTACACAACTGCATGTCACAACAAACTTCACAAGTAACCGTGAAGAATTCCTGCTCCCCCGAACCAGTCATAGCCAGTTCCACCCATCTCTTACACAGATGAGTAATGGTAATAAGTATCAATACAGGATACTTAAATGAAAATAATATAGAAGGAAGTATAGTGATGGCAAAAGAACCTGCCAGGGAACAGATGAAAAGTGTGACCACAGTAAATTAAAGCGAAAACCTTAATCATGCATCCTTCCACAAAATAAGATCCCAGGGAGCACCCAACAAGATGAGCTGCTTTACAAGCTGACAGAACTCAGAAAAGACCTGGAGGAAAATTACACTATCACAGCAACGAAGGCGTCATTAGAAGCAACACTACAAACATGCACCATTTAGTTTGTGTGTACATGAAAATCTAAATAAAAAGGACTGGATAGGAAATGGTGGAGCTGGAAAGCAGAGGAAGAAGGTCCAGTATGTTTAATGAAAGAAAAGGTTTCAGATACAATTCTCAAAAAGTCTTCCAAAATAAAATATACATTCAGAGACTGACAGGCAGGGTTTATGGCCTAGGAAGAAGTATTAAAGCTATCAAAACTGCCGTATATCCTAGGAAAGCTAGAAAAATCCTTTGGACCAAGAAAAAAATCACCTCTAAAAGGGGGAGAACCAGTCTTAGATTTTTCTCCCCAATATTTAATGCCTGAATAAATGTTAGCAGGCAAAATGATAATGATCCAAGAATTTTATACTCAGCCTAACCACTGATAAGGTTTGGATAGGCATTTCTTCTACTTCAAAAATGAAGCTTTTTCATGAAGAAGATAAATGTTACTACACTAACCCAGCAAGTAGATCAATAAAACATGAAGTCTATAAAAGTAAACATATATTAGTAAAAACTACAAGGCTGCAAAAAAATTGGTTCGGTAATTTTAATTCAGAAAACAACTGTTAAGTTAAAGGCAGCGGGAAGAAAACCTGGAGACTTAAGAATCATGAGTTCAGGGAAAATAAAGATTTCCATGAATGAGTCACTCTTGCAAGAAAATTCCAAAGACAGGTTTAGTCAAACAAGAAATGAGATAAACTAGCCACAGAATGGCCTGAGGACACTGGCTCCAGTCAGGGAAGGTCAAAGTCTCCATAATATAAAATCTATTGTTTTTGAACAAAATAGAAAATAAGTCCTGAAAATGGGGAAATGAAGGCGCTCAACAGTACAGTAAAAGAGCAAAGATGAAAGGGTAGTCCATTAGCACCAAATTATCTTTTATGTCCCCTAAAACAGCAACAGAGGCATCAATATATTTAAATATAGTACCGTATGTTCAAATATAAACCAATAATAAAACAAATCACGAAGAAGGTGGCAAAGGTATTGTTTTATCATCATCAAGAGAAGTGGAGGCTTGAATGTAGCTCATGAGTGCTTGCCTAGAATGTGCAAAGCCCTGGATGTGCTGAACAACAACAAAAAGGCAGGGGTGTGAGTGCCAGAGAGGGAGAGGGGAGGGACGATGGGAACAGGTAAAGAACACAATGTTTGGGCATGTTTGGGGCTGGAGAGATGGCTCAAAGATTAACAACTTTACTGCTGTGAGTTCTATCCACAGAAGTAGCTCACAACTGCCTTTAACTCTAGATCCAGGAAATCTGACACTCTTCTCTGTTCTCTAAGGGCACACACACACACACACACACACACACACACACACACACACACACACCTACCTTTTAAAAACTTTATGTTCACTTATTCTCATGATACACATAATAAATCAGATATTTTTTAAAAGCTTAGCAATGTGATCATATTTTTTTTAGTTTTTAGAACAAAGTTGTGAAAAAGAAAAGGAATAATTGGATGCAAGTGTTTTCAATATAGGTGCTAAATTCTTTTATTCCAACTCCTCACTCACCAGTGTAAATAGAGGCTTCTCTTGCAGCCACAGGCATATTGGAGGTATTGGCTACCAGTGCTGTCCTCTTCATGATTGACTCTACTTTACCATCAACCTCCATAGTGAGCTAAAGGTATAAAATCCATTAGTGATAATCCAGTTTCTACATATAACATTTTAATTTATCCCCCCCACTTAAAAAATTACAACTTGTTCATGTTTAATCCTTTCAGTCAGTGTTCCCTAAGGATATCCCCATCATGCCAACCCCTCTTCCCTGCTCCACAGTGCTGTTTGACAAATGGACAGCTTCATTTGGACATTTCACGTGAATAAAAAAAAATCCATTATTTTTGTGAAAAAGGAAATGTTACTACAGTAGCTCAGATCACAAAGCCCACATAAAGCTTAGACATTGAAATGTTTGGTTTCTTTTTTAGACATTACCTGATGTAGTCCAGGCTACCTCTCAAAGTATAGGAATTATAGGCATGTGTCACCACACCAGCTAACTATAAATGATTCATTGTTTTACCCTCTTATCTTTCTTTCCAGTGAGAAAGAAGATGAAAAACTTTTAGGTGTTTGACTGAAGAATTCATTTCCCTTTTCTTTAAATATACAAATTAATTACAAATATTAATTTAAAATTCTTCAAAAACATTTTGAAAACTGAAAGCACTGTTCTTTATCCAGCATGAAACTATTAATTGTCAATGACAGCTGATATCCCATATTATCTCTAGATTATTTGAAGTTTTCTATCAACAGACCTCAGGGAAGTCCCGGAGAACTTCAGACATCTCATTTCCTCTTTCACCACAACCTACATAGATGATCACATCACTGTTGGAATACTTGGACAGAGACTGTGAAATCACTGTCTTTCCACAGCCAAAAGCACCCGGAATAGCAGTAGTTCCTCCCTGAACACACCTAAAAGACAACAACAACAACAATCAAAACAAAAAACAACACCAAAAAGATGGATGTGGTTAGTTTCTGCCTGTAGCCCCAGCATTTGGGAGGCTGAATCAGTAGGGTCATCCACAGTTGGAGCCTAGCTTGAATTACATATCGCTCTAGGCAAGTCTGAGGTACAGAGTGAGACATGTCTCAAAACAACAAAAAACAAATTAGCAAATATTTTATTATCATTAACCATCTCTATCATTTGCAGCAGATGGAAAGTGGAAATGTATTCCATAAGGCACCTGAGGAAGGGTTATATGAAAACAGCGAGATAAAGAAAACAGCACTAATGATATTCATGCTTATACAAAGCTGTTCATGAAAAGCAACACACAAATTAAAACTATAAACAACATTTGAAGCATGTTTCCAGAGGGGGTAGAAAAAGGCCCAGAAAACTCATATTTTACCATCAAGTTCATGTAGTCAGAAGAAATAATGAGGTCATCCTAAAAAAGCCTAAGAAACTCTGAAGCCTATAGAAGCTGTGAGCAGGTGAGAGCCGGGATTTCATGGCAAGGCAACAGAAATTAAGAACACTGAAATTTCTTTCTCTTTCTTTTTTTTCTCTCTCTCACTTTCTTTTTTCCAAAACAGGGTTTTTCTGTGTAGCCCTGGCTGGCCTCTAACTCACAGAGATCCGCCTGCCCCTGCCTCCCTAAGTGCTGAGTGGTGTTCTACCACTCTTGGCTTGACGTTTATTTCTCAAATTGGTCAAGTAAGGGAACAATGATGATGCAAGGGAGACCAGTTCCAGGGAATAGCAATGCTAAGGGCAGGGGAGGTGAATCTACACGGAGACAAGTGCTGGTATCACATGCATTCTTTCTAATTTGGCCAGGGAAATGAGGGGAGAGTAGTTGACAGGTAGAACAGGATAAATGTAGCAAAGCATACCATACCATTCTCTCCTCTCCGCTCCCTTTCTTTCTCACTAAATAAGATACTTAAAAAAAAACAAAAAGCAGAAGAGGGAGAGATCCTGGAGCAGCCAAGAGGTGTGAGAAAGCCCAAAAGGGAAGGAAAGGAAGGAGAGCCAGCTGGGAGGTGCATTGAGGGGCTAGTTAGTGTGGGAAAGGGAAGGAGCAGCTTCAGTCTGATTCTCTTGGAGAAAGGGGAAGAAGGAAAGATGGAGTTGGGTACTGGAAATACGTGAGCAGGATGAACAGCTGCTGAGAGGAGCAGAAAGAAAATCACAAGTGGGGAGAGCAGAACTGCCACGCAGAAGGATGTGTAGAAATCCATCTCTATGGACTATTAGGTCTTCCTCTCGCACAAGGAAACATCTGGACTGACTCACAGCTGGGATTTTGCCAAGTGAGTCTGACAAAATACAAAGTTTTACTCCACCACTAGGAACTATTCCTAAGAATCAGTCTGTAGAGTCTAATATGAATAATGAAGGCTATAGAGACAGGAGAAAACAACCAGAACGACTCAGAGGACAGAAATGGTTATGGGAAAGTAATATTAGGAACTCAGTAAGAGCACCTGGAGGGCGGGGGACTAAGGTCAGTGGCAGAGTGCCTGCTCAGCCACTATGAGACGCTGCTGTTTTAAAAACAAGTTTGGTGATGTGAGGTTGAGGGAGAATCCAGCCTTTTTTGGAAATTAAATGATTAGGGCATTGTAGAAAGTACAGCAGAATACAGTGAAACTCCATGCCTAGCAAAAGAAAATAAGGAGTTTCTGTGGAAAAGAGCACACTATAAATTACCAGTGCTGGCAGCATTCATCTGATTTTAGAAACTGACACTCTATGTAGGACAATTTAAGAAAGATGGTTATATGCTTTGTCACAGTGTCTTTTGGAAATTTTGTTTTTCAGTAAGTTTTTAATAATAGTGCTATTTAAGACTGACTGTTAATTATTGGCAACAGATGTACCTAATTTGCCATTGTTACCCTGGTCTAGTTAAAAGCTACCATAGTATTAAATACAGAAAACTTTTATCTGCAAAGATCATGAAAAGACAGGTCCATATAGTAAGTTGAGGGCAAACAGTGGATATGCCAACTTACGGGAAAAGGGCATCAAGAACCCTCTGGCCAGTAAGCAAAGGGTGATTTGCTGGTAGCTTTTCAGTGACAGGCCGAACCTGACGCACAGGCCAGACTTGGACCATAGTGAACTTCTCCTTCACACCTTCAAATTCAAGCTCCAGAACGACATCCTGTAAAAAACAAACAAATGAAAGCAGGAGAATTTTAAGTGTGACTAAATCTGTGACTGGTTCTCCCCTAAATGGAGGCAGGTCAGGTTCGTCTTATGGATAGAATGGGGCTATTGAGCAAGTAAGAAGGGAGATGTACACTTCCCATTATGTGTCTTACATTATGTGCATTACCAGCTCCTTGATTAATTAAAAAGAAGTGTGATAAGGTTTTTGGAAAGAAGCACATAACACAGTAAGCAGCTACATAAATCGTATATACATGTGCCAGAAAGTCTTAAAGGACAGATGTCTTCAATCAGGGAACAGTGGAGGTTTCACACTTACTTTTCATTCTATTTTATTATAATAATCTTATATTGCTTTAATGAAAAATATATGCTAAGAGCCAGAAAATAAATCCAGGTTTTATTTTGGCACGTGACTTTAATCCCAGCACTCAGGCAGGCAGAGGCAGACTGATATATGAGTTCAAGGCCAGCCTAGTCTACAGAGAGTTCCAGCAGCCAGATATATAGAGACACCTGTTAAAAAAACAAAAAAGCCTCCACCAAACTTAATAAATTTTTTAAAAAGGAGCTAATAATATGACAGCATCTATGTTTTAATTATTCTCAACTCCAAAGTTCAGGAGAAGCCTGTAGTTTGGTTAACACATGAATGGGCTGCTCTCGAGGAATTCCTCCACTTACAATGAACGAATCTCTAATCCACGGAACAACTCTAGAGAGCTGTCCCAGAATCCCAATTCTCTATATGCTGTAAAGCACACACTAAGCTGCTTTTTGGTTTCTCTGATCTATAAGGTTTTCACCCCCAACATCTGGTAAACAGAACAACTTAGATCAAAATAACAGCTGCTCTGGTGCTGGTGGGAACAGAAATCTCACCAGGCCGCCCACTCGTCTGTGGTTTGGACAGTGGGGCAAGACTGAGGGCCATGCAGTGCATTTTACTTTTAGTTAAAATATAAGATTTAGGTGCAACCACAAAGCAGAAACAAAAACAGTGCACTTAAAATAATGATTCCCATAATCTACATAATTAATTATGTGACTACTGATTGACCGTTAAAAATCAAAGTCTATTCTAATCCTAATAAATATGAGATTTAGGTAAATCCATCAGTTAAAAAAGACAGGAAAATGTCATACTTCTTTTTTAAAGAGGTATATTCTGCTTCTTGTATTCTCAGGTCAAAACAAAATCACTCTTAAAGAATTATATAGCTCAGTGGTAGAGTACTTACTTAGCATATGTGAGGCTCTGAATTTGTTTCCTATTATCATAAAAATAAGTAAAATAAATAAATAAAAAACAAATTATTAAAAATGCTCTAATGGTTTTAGGGCATGGAACTGGTGATCATCATATGTGAACAGGCTATGGTACAGGACAAAACCCAAGCAGTACTTACAGACGCATCGTAATTCCCAGGCGGTGCGATGTAAGTTACACTTCCTCTGTTGCGTGGGGGTAACATAATTTTGTGTTTGATGAGTGAGTTCTCATTGACAATCCCGTAAATATCCCCACCAGTGATATGACTACCAACCTAAAGAACAAATACATTCACTCTTTAATGCTCAAATAAACAAAGTAGACTTAGTCTTACCTTTGTAATTTAAATCATTTGTCTAACTTATAAATAATTAGTTCTATAATACAATAAGCCCATTAAAATTAGGCAGCACACCATAGTTTGTTTATTTGTACTAAGTAGAAAACAGTTCACTAAATACACATTTAGCCTTTCCCCAACTGTAGAAATTCCTGATTATTTAGACATACTCGCAGGTTTTTGCTTGGTGTAAACTCCCATTTAATATCTCTGCTAAGAGCAGACACATTTACTCCTCTGGGAATGTAGATACTTTGGGTCTGATTGCTGATATCCGACAGGGGTCTCTGAATACCATCAAAAATGGCTCCCATGATGCCAGGACCAAGCTCTACTGAGAGAGGTTTACCAGTGCGGAGTACAGGGTCTCCAACAGAGACACCAGCTGGAAACAGCAGTTGAGGAAAACTTAAAGCAAAAGTTTGAAGATACTATTATATTAATAGGAAGTATCAATTTAAAAGGGGCATGACAATTAAGGTGATAAAATATGTTCTCAAGGTTAGCCATATCCTTGATATTTCACTAATATTTTATAGTATCTAAGGACAAAAGATATACCTAATACTTCTAGTTATTAAATAATCTTATCCAAAGAGTTTAATGGATGTATACATCCTAACAACTGAGTATTGATAAAAGAATAATGTGTCAACTGGAAATAAAAAGAAACAAGTTCAGTCCTAAATAGCCACAATTCTAATGAAAAGAAGGGTTTATGTATCTTTTTGAATATTGTGTATCTTTCAGTAAGACTGGAAGCCTATTGCATATTTATATCTACCACCATGGGCTTTTAGCCCAGTAACCACCCAGACCTCAGCCTCTCAAACTTTCATGGTGCCAGCGACAAGAATGTAATACAACCAAATACTGTAAGCAGCTAGTTATGTCTGATGAAGTGTCTAATACTCTTGAGTGTCCTGGGCACTGCCTGAGTCTGCTGAAGCTGCCCAAGTGCCTCTGCACAGTTTAGGAGTCACAGCTGAGACAACAGAAACAAAAGCCTCTCATTAATTCGTCTTTTTAAACATACTACTGAAGAACAGCAGTCTTCTAAAAGAATAGTGATACTTAAGACAAAAAGTTAAAAAATTTGAGAACTATGGAAATGCTTTAAAGAGAAAAAAAGAGCCTAAAGTTGAGCATAGATAGTGAATCTACCTTGTTTTATAATATTTGTTGAAAATATAATCAATAAAACTTTCATTGAGATTAATTTAGGAATATCTCTCAAAATTAAAAATGGTTACATTTTAACACTTTAAAAGAAAGACTTATAAATCATCAAAATGTATATTACTGATTACAAAATCATGATAATCCTATATGCTAGAATTATATGCACCTATAAAAAGGGAGTAAAGCCATCTATGAATTATAGAAAAGTTTCCAAAACATGCATTTTTATTGTCAATGTTTGATATGAATTTTATTAAACCTACAATGAAGTTCAAAGAATTTCTCAAACAACACTTCTTTCTCTAGATTACATCATTAACATTTTACCATACTTATCCTAGTATCTTTTTTTTTTTTTTTGATTTATTTATTTATTATGCATACAGTTTTACAGAAGAGGGCGCCAGACCTCATCATAGATGGTTGTGAGCCACCATGTGGTTTTGCTGGGAATTGAACTCAGGACCTCTGGTAGAACAGTCAGTGCTCTTAACCTCTGAGCCATCTCTCCAGCCCCTATCCTAGTATCTTCATCTTCTGCCACTCAAATATTTTAAAATGGTAATCAGGTAAAGAACTATATATACAATATGCTATCTTATGGGATAAAAGAGTCAATATTTATTTGTATTTGTTAAGATATGTGATTTAAATTATAACAACATATAATGATAGATATTGTGGAATGTTTCTATAAACTGCATGAATATATGTTGCTATGACTGGTTTAATAAAGAAACTGACTGGCCAATAGTGGAACAGAATAAGGTTAGGCAGGACAGCCAACCTGAGAATGCTAGCAAGGAGAAGGGAGGAGCCTGGAGTCACCAACAGACACAGAGAGAAGCAAGGTGGGCATGCGGTACTGAGACAAGGTACTAAGCCATGTGGCAAAGCAAAGATAAGAAATATGGCTTAACTTAAATGTAGGAGTAGGCTAGTAACAAGCCTGAGCTATTGGCAAAGCTTTTGTAATTAATATTAAGTCTCTGTGATTATTTAGGAACTGGCCAGTGGGAAGGAAATGTCTGCCTGGGTGTATAAAGATGCTTTAATAAATCCCATTATTCTATATGCTAAAGCAAAACAAAGAAACCTGTAAGTATAGAAGGATACATAATAATTATAAGTAACTATCAATGTAGTTATATGTGTCTTGAAATGTCAGATAGAGGCCAAAAAATAAAGGGAGTATTTTCATTAACTTTAAGTCTACAAACCAAGTGAAAGAAAGATTAACTACAGGGTGAGGTACAACTTAATATTAGAATATGTGCTTGGTATGTATGTGGTTCTGTGTTTAATTTCCACCTATTCTTCATGCAACTAGATAAAAGATAAAAGTGTATCAATAAACCCACATACAACCCCAAAACTGTTTTATCCATGATTTCATGCCTACAGGTTTCTGATGACACTGGGGTGATAGCTTAGTTACTAAAGTGATTAATTTGCAAGCACAAGGACCTGAATCCAATCTCCAGAAACCACATTAAAAAGTACATTCTTTCAATCTCATCCCTCGGTAGGATGAATAGAATTCTTGAGGCTGGATAGCCAGCAAGTCTAGCCTATTTGGCAAGCTCCATGCAAAACCAGAGCATTTTGTTGGGTGGCACTTGAGGTTATCTTCTGGTCTTCACCCACATGTGTCCCCGTATGCATGCGTACCTGCACATACATGAATACACAGAGACTTTTAATTTCCTTTATAGATGATCTTGTTTTACATTATCACCTGCTACTTATACAGAGACACCAGCTACTTCCAAGCATGCTTGTTAGAATACCAAGAAAAGGGGCTGGAGAGATGCTCTTCCAGAGGACCCGGGTTCGATTCCCAGCACCCACATGGCAGCTAACAACTGTCTGTAGTTCCAGTTCCAGGCAAACACCAAGGCAAATAAATAAATAAATAAAGTTTTTTTTTTTTTAAAAAAAAAAGAATACCAAGAAAATACAATCTGCTTAAAACGCCCAAGAATTAATGCTGACCTGGAGATTTAAGTTAAAAGACATAACTTATGTTCTCAAAAAAGCAATTGTCTGTGAGGATTACCAGTATTTTTTTTTTCCATTTTTATTGAAAAAAAAAAAAAAGGTTTTAGCATTCATTTACTGCGTGTGCTTGAGTGCTGGCCTGGGAAGGAGAGGACAAACAACTGCTAGCATCAGCTTTCTCTCTCCACGTCCGCACGAGGTCCAGGTACCAGTCATCTTGTTAGGGTTGACACAGGCACCTTTACATGCTCAGCATCTTATCAGCCCCTCACCTATTTTCATAAACAACTGGAAACAGGTACTATGCATAAAAGTCAATATTGTAGCAACCCAATAGTAAGAATTTCTTAGTGCTGCATTAAAGGCTGAGAATAGCGGTTCATCTATATTTATTTGTTATTTTAAATAAAAATCATGATTGGGTACTTTTTACCACATAAGCCAACATTATTAATCTATTTACGCTTTCTTATAGTCAGAAGTTTCTGCAATGTAAAACCCAAACAAATTTCCAACTGTATCCCCTTAAGTTTGTGACACCAAATGTTAAAAGCAATAAAAATTCAGAATGTAATTCCAATTTCTTAAATAAGAGCACTAATTCCCAGTAGCTTTCTTGAATATATTTGTTTATGATATGTACACCTCTCATGCATTGTCATTAGTATTATTGCTTCTGCTTTTGCCTTAAATCCTTAACCCTTGACACACAGAAAATGGCAGGAAATTGAACAGGAAAAGGATACAAGTTTCTTCATACACCTGAATGGTAGCCATGTCACCTTCCAATCGAATAATCTCTCCAACCAGCTCACTGTGACCCACTCTCACCAGCTCATACATGGCTGCACCTGCCATGTCACAGGCTGTAACCACTGTAAAGAATAAGAGACTGTTGACCCAAGGTTCTGTGAATAATCACAGTTAATTTCAACATCCAATAAACCCAGCAGCATGCCTTCTCATTTATTGATACAGGAAAAAAAAAACACTATGGAGTCATCTTTACAGTTTCACATAAAGACATATTCTTAGTAAATACATTCTGAATAACCCAAGTTACTTTAATATATGCACTGAAGGGTTTTGGAACCATAAAAAACAAACAAACAAACAAACAAGAAAATACCTTACACTAGAATTAAGAGCTTTAGAATGTCATACAGTAATTAGTTTATTATGTTGTTATTCCTTGAAACATAACAACAAAACAAGATTTTCTTTTCATTTCTTTAAACCAGTGGTTCTAAAGTTTCCTTAGTTGTGGACCCTGAACAAACTGGTAACTCTAGGTCTTATACAGATGGTACACTCAAAAGTGCTGCCTCATCACTTGGGAAGCAGAGACGGGAAGATTAGGGTTTTAAGGTTGGCCTTGGATATATAGAGCAAGTTCAAGGCCAGCCCAAGTCATTTAAAATCTGTCTCAAAATAACACCACCAACTCATATGTGCATAAATAATTTCTTTTATTAAACAATACAATGTTTATAACCAGCCTCAAAATCACTGTATACACTTTCAGTTAAGAAAAAAAAATCTCTATTTTTAATTTTTTTTTTCATGAGCAGGATCCAGAATAAGAACTTGCTATTTTGGACTATGCTGTCTAGCAAGCAAAGCCTAGTCTTCTGGAAGGAAGTGAAGGGTGCCATGTTTGTAGAAATGGGTAAGAATGAACCCATTCTTAACACTTAGCCTGTGACACAAATGATTACAACTATGTTAGAGATTATTTCAGTGGAAAAGGATAAACCTTTAATTAACCTTGCCTAGAAAACTGGATTTATTCATTTCCTATTTAGTTCTATATCTAAAATATAAGAATTAAAATCCTTAAAAATATCAGATAATGAATTTAAAAATCCTATTTCGTAAACCTAAAGGATAGCATTTTCCTATTATAGTGTTCTCAATTGTGGGTTTTGACCCCTTTGGGGTTGCATATCAGATATTTATAGTACAATTAATAACAGTAGCACTTATGAAGGAGCAACAGCATAATTTGATGGGTGAGGAGGGTCGCCACACATGAGGAACTGTATTAAAGGGTCCCAGCATTGACAACACTGCTCTATTAAGAAGTACTTAGGAATTAAAAAGGGATCAAGAACCATGACATTCGTATTCCTTCTTGCCAAAGAGCCTAAGCTCATGTAATTCTTGGAGAGAAAAAAGTAGAGCACATTAATTAGGTCTTCATTTGTGAAACACCAAAAAGATGTTATCATGTCCCAAAATCTACAGCATGAAACTTAAAGATGAATTTTTATGTCACTAACAAAAATAACAGGCTGTACATAGAGAACTGTAACTCACATTTTTAGGAAATACTTAAAAAATAAACACTAAAATGATTATTTCAAAACCCAAAGTTTGATAAAACGGATATAAAATTTAAAACTACTTTCTATTCCAGTATGAGGCCATCAGACTTCTTTCTCTCAAGTAGCTAGTTGTGAAAGACTTGCAATAATCATTCAGATCAATGTATAAACACAAAGAGGACCAGCTAACATTACTAGGAAATGAAGGTCATTATAGAGATCAACTGAATACTTATTATACATAAGGCACTGTGTATTGAAAGCTATAAACCTTAAAGCTTTTTAAATTTCAAACTTAAAAAATTAAGCTATATTTATTCCCCCAATAAGTCTGACATCACAAAATTGTGCCCCAATGAGTCCATCAGATGCACATGATTACTGCTCAATGACCCATTATGATGGCCATGTCATTTTACTCTAACAGTCACTACAAGAGCTTAAACTAACAAACTACTTTTGTGGATCAGCTTGGAAAGACGCTGATCACAGAGAGGTACCCCTTGCTCTTAAGTGACTATGTATTACTCACCAGGACCTGAGACTCCATGTACATAACCAAATGTGCTTTCTTTATCTTCGTCACGTATTTTGGGTAGCTTGGAGAAATCCATTGTGCCAATTTACCTAAGGCAAAGAAAGGAAGTAAATCATAATTACAAACTCTTCAACAAAGTAATTAGCACAGATAGTATATTCTCAGGTTATAAGACTGTTTCAGAATAAAATATAAAATTCTTAAAATTTAGTTAAAAGTTCCTTATTCTTGGATAACAGTTATATAATAACCAAACTGCATCTTTACATTTCACACTCCATAGAAAATACTAAAAATTTCCAATGATTTATTTAGCTCTTTAATGGACATATCCCCACCCAATATTTCCCTGACTTCCTCTCCAATTACTTTGAATCATTCCATGAATTTGCAGAACTCTGTGTAGGCTGGTGCCTTTGTCTCAAGAGCTTTTCTGCTGGGTTACCTAGCCAGGTCCCTTCCCTTCAGGACTCTATTCAAATGTCATCTTTTTCATGACATTACTCTAAATATCAATTTCAATTGTGACATGCTGTCTTCTCCTTAATTTTTTCAGTGCATTACTCATTTTTTAAATCTTAAGAGTGTTTTCTCTTAATGTATGTATGTGTACTACATGCATACCTGGTGCCTGTAGAGGCCAGAAGAGGGTGTTGGATCTCCTGGAACTGGAGTTATAGGCTGTTGTGAGTCACTGTGTAGGTGCTAGAAAACAAACCCAGGTCTTCTGCAAGAGAAACACATGCTTGTAACCACTTAACCATTCTCCAGCCCCACCCTTGTTTTATTTTTCTAATCATAACATTTTTTTATAGTGTTATGGTACAAACTAAGTATTTTACATTAGGATCTATCCTTTTTCTTTTCTTTTTTTTTTTTTTTTAAGTAGAACACAGAATCAGTTAAGAACATTTAGTTCAGGGGGTGGGAAGATGGCTTACTGGCTGGGAGCACTTACTTTTGCAGAGGACCCAGGTTCAGTTCCTAGCACCCTCATCTGACATATTCCTCTGGCCTCCACAGGCACCAGGCATGCACATGATTCACATACATGCAAGCCAACACTCATACACATAAAACAAAAATAACTCTTAACTAAAAAAAAAAAAAAAAAAAAAAAAAAAAAAAAAAAAAAAAAAAAAAAAAAAAAAAAAAAAAAAAAAAAAAAAAAAAAAAAAAAAAAAAAAAAAAAAAAAAAAAAAAAAAAAAAAAAAAAAAGAAAGAAAGAAAATGTAATTCAACCTCAATGTTTAGAAATGTACAATCTGAAAACTTCAAGGGACAACTGACTGAATTTAAACAGACTAGAAGCCTGGCTCACACCAGTATCCTGAGCATTTGGGAAGCAAAGTCAAAAGGTTTGTCACGAGGTTTGAAGCCAGCCTGGTCTACAAAGAAAGCTTTGGACCAGCCTATGCCATACACAGAGAGAACCTACCTAAAAACAACAAAGGACACATAAAACAATACCAAAAAGGAAATCAGTGATGGATTCTTGACCTGGGAGTTTATTTTGAGGCTGCTGAAAGTACTTAATAATTGTTAATGATTATATTAGGGTAATGGAACAAGTATGTGGATGTATGAAAAGCTAAATAATGTCCTCCAATCAGCTACAAAATTAGCCTTAAATCATTCAGCAATAAAGTGCTATGTCACATACATTTAGTAAAGGTTCAAAGACTACAATGTTTAGTGAGGGCATCTTAAGGTCAGGTAGCAAGTGTAAAACTAGGAGAGGCTGAGTGGCAAAGGCAGTCCAGACCGGGCAACAAGAGAGGAACGGAAACAAAATAGTCAGGGCCAGCAAACAAACAGTCCAGCCTGGTTGGTATAAAAGCTTCTGCTATGGCAACAATAGGGAATAAGTATGCAAAGATATATGATACTAATTTATGGGTCTCTACTGAATGTCAAGAGAACAAATGCTTTTCATCCCGTGAACAAAAGGAAATGAGTGAAACTGAAGGAAGAATGGTGGTTTTTTGCTCTAACACATTAAATCAGGAGAGATTATAAACACTGCTAAGGATTAAATATCAATGGACTTCTGTGTACTGAATGTTTACTGTGTTCCTCCCAAGAGAAAGGTCCCGTGCTGAAGTTAAAGAATAAAAGCTGCAACTAAAACGTGACAATTTTCAAGGAGCTTTTGCTGGTTTACCCAACTGTACTGTAAAAAAATGACTTATACACACAAGATACAAACCTTGTGTTGGGAACAGGAGAGAAACTGACTCTACTGTAGAGAATGTGGGTAGTATACGTAGATTAATACGGATAAAGCATACATACCAAAAGGTAGCTGGAAAGCAAGTTTTGAGAGAGCCAAGTCTAGATGAAAAGAACATTAGACAGAAAATCCAACTCCTGAGCTTTGTTGAGTATGGCAACACTAAGGAGTGATTTTCAGTGTTTTTGGAGATGCTAGATCATCACATTTATACCACATACAATTTGTAATCCTTTAGTTAGGACACTAAAAATCCGTGTGTAGACTACAATGTAAATCTTGGGTGCTGTTCCTCGGGAGTGTCTGCCTTTCTCTTTGAGAAAGGGCCTTTTGCTAGGACCTGGGGTTGCAGATTTGCTCAGGTTAGCTGGCCAGTGAGGCCTCCATAAGCACATGCTACACAGCTGACTTTTAGTGGGTGGGTACTGAAGACTAAACAAGTCCTCATCCAGGAACCACAACCACTTCACAACTGAGCTGTCTTCCCAGCCCTGAGAACAAGATTTCCTACGAGACACCACATAATGGGACAATACAAACAAACAAAAACCTTATAGAGTTAGGAAATCGGTTGTCAAAATCTTCAGAACAAGAGAAGGGAAAGACGCTCAGCTAAGGGTCTTTGCTGTTCTTACAGAGGATCAGCTAACACTAATAAAAGGGTAGGTCAGAACTACCTGCAACTCCAGCGGACCTGATATCCTCTTTTGGGCTCTACATTACCCTCATACATATAAATATATACGTAAAAATTCTTCAGGGGCTGGAGAGGTAGCTCAGTGGTTAAAATAATTTACTGCTCTTGCAGAGGAGCTGAGTTCAGTTCCCAGCACCCACAAAGTAGCTCACAACTGTCTATAAGTCTGGTTCTATGAGATCCAATGTCTTTCTTTTCTGATCTCTGTGGGCTCTTGCATGTATGTGATGCTCTCTCTCTCTCTCACAGACACACTCAGACAGGCACACGTATGTGCACATTTTCAGAGAAGTAGCCATGACAATGAAGTCATCATCCAAACTAAGTTCTTCCTTGCTGTGGGTATTTTCCCTGTCTACTGTTTATGATACATGATCATCCGCCCAGTAAAGTGGAAACAGCATGAGACCTTGGGTCAGCTGACATTTAGGTTCCTCTAACTTCAACAGTTCTTCTGCTGTCTCTTGCTCTAAGGCAGGCAGTCTTTTATGGTCCCTCAGTCCTTGGGCTATCCTTTCACAAGCTTTCAAACTGGAGCAATAGAAATAAAAAACACCTTAAATGTTGTATAAGAACAAGAATATTACTTCAAGTGATCTGAACGCTTCTTTGTTTTGTGGGGCAGAGACTAAGATTTTGAGTCAAAAAGACTGAGGTTAAACTTTTAAATAGTGGCATCAGGAAAATAAAATTCTTTTGATTATCCTGTTTCATCTGTAGAGTCCAACAGGTTGCCTGAGGGAAAAGAGATAAGAAGAGTGCATTCATGAGCATTAACTGTGACCTACTGTGCTTTCCTCATCTGTAGCTGAGCCTAACCTGGCTTGAGATGCCTTAGATTTTATTTATGTTCCATGTATTTTAGTGAAAAGAGACACAGAAAACAGTTATTTTCATTATTTAGTATGCCTACACAAGAACAAACTAACTACAACTATTGTTAAATTTGAAGCTGTGTTTATCAAGTCTCTCCCCTTAAGATATCCTCAGTGCTGTATCTTTTTAAAGAAAATCCAATACAAATGTGTCTTTTATATAATAATAGATGTTGATAAATAAAAAATAAAATAAAATGAGCAACTAATTTAATTTCATTAATCCAAGTCAAGATTTCCTAATTTCTAAAAGGTATGGTTCAAGTAGCCACAGTAGCTGCTTCTGCTTTTTAAATAGAATGTATTTTTTTATGGTGTGTGCGTGTGTGTGTATACAGGTGACTGTGAAGGTGGGGGTGAGGTGGGCTGAATAAATGTGCCACATGCATGCATGATGTCCAAAGAGGTCAGAGAAGGGTATCAGAGCCCCTGGAACTAGGGTTAGCCACTATGAGTGCTGGAAACCGAACCCAGGACTTCTGCAAAAGCAACAAATGCTTTTATCCCCTATCTTTCCAGGTTCTTAAATGTATTCTTATCTTTCTATTATTTAAGCAAAACATAAGTACCTGGCTAGTCTTGTTCTTAAGTATACTGTGTAATTTCTCATAATTTTGTTTATTACACAAAATGGAATTTTAAGCATCAATGATATGCCAGCTGCTGTATTACAGGAAGAAAATATGGCATAATATCATCTTCCTTTTATTATCCTTTAATCATCTTCTGGCATGGTGAGACAAAAGTCAAATATATGAACAATGATTAATGGAAAGAAATCAAATGGATTTGTTCATTAGTCAGCTGTCTCGTGGGATTATCAGTCAACTGGAAAAATATAGCTACCATGGAAATTTGGTGACTTATGCTTTTAAACTTTTTTTAAACATATAGTAGGCATTAAAAGGAATAACAACATTAAGATAATAAGAAAGTGGGCAGTGGTGGTGCACGTCTTTAATCCCAGGGTTCTGCAGGTAGAGGCAGGTGGATCTCTGAGTTCAAGGCTAGCCTGGTCTATACAATGAGTTCTAGAACAATTAGCGTACACAAAGAAACCATCTTGAAATGCAAAAAAACAAAAGAATAGTAAGAGAGTCAAAAACCCAAGTGATAACCCTACAAATTTACCTCTAGATATGTCACCAGACACGCTCTTTGCTTTTATCTGACAATATTTTTGTTTTGCTTTTGGATAGGGTTTCTCTAAGAAGCCCTGACTGTCCTTGAACTCACAGAGATCCTCCCCTTCTGACTCTGGCATTAAAGGAGTGCACTACTGCCTAGCTGACAAATACACTTAAAACAGCAAATCGAGGAGATCTCTTCTTCTTGAGAGGAGGAGGGGAATGTTGGGGACAATTTTACTCTTTGAAAAGACAATATAGGGGCTGAAGAGATGGCTGAGCGTTTAGAGAGCTTGCTGCTCTCACATAGGACTTGTGTTCCCAGGACCCACATGGTGGCTCACAACCATCTGTAACTTCAGTTCCAGGGCATCCAATGTCTCTTCCCTCCTTGGATGGCACCAAGGATATATGTGGTGCAGACATAAATGGAAACAAAATAAATCTAAAACAGTTTAAGGCCAATATGAAGAGGTGAAAAATATGATTATGAGCAATTTAGCTTTCACTACTGTGCTATATAGTGTATAAGGGGAAATGGTTATAGATACATATCCCTAGACAGCTCTTACCATATCTTTCAGAATAAATTAAGACAATTACGAAAATAGGAGATTTTAAATTGTAAAATTATGGGCACTTTTGTACACTTCTAAAGTATAGACCTTTAAATGGCAATATAAACATTTCTATGGGCTGTGCGCATTCCTTTATGCCCAACCTTTGTCTGACTTATCATTTTCATCTCTGTTCAAATGCTTTTATCCTAAAATGTATTCCTGTGACACTGTCTCCTTCCTTCTATACTCATTCTCAATTTTCTTCTTAATTTTTGAGACAGTTTCATTATGTAGCCTTGGCTAGCCTGGAACTTGCTATGTAGACCAGGCTGGCCTGGAAGTCACAGAATCTGCCTTTCTCTGCCTCCTGAGTGCTGGAAATAAAGGTGTGTACATGTACATTCTCAATTCTCTTCCCTTGAATGATTTTCTTAATAGTACACCCAACATCTAAAAGAGTAAGATTCTCCCGTTTACTTGGTATGTATGATCAAGCAGGTGAAAAAAATAAGCACTAAGTGAGCAGTTTCCAAATAACTTCTTATAAATAGAAAATTAAAGTGGGCAACGGTCAATTAATTTCAAACAATTGAAAAAATATACCAAGTAGCAAATGCAGGATCTGAGCCAAGGCAGTTGTTCTTTATGTATTTATATTTTTCTGCACCCTTAATGTAACTATGTTAATTTCTAGTACTTGCACTGAAACAATTCTATTTGATAAAGATAATGTAATATTCTCTACCTCATTGTGACAGCTACATCAGAATATCTCAAAAGCTCTCTCTTCTCAGATCTCTAATTTTGTGAATTCTATACTAGCTTTGCCAAAACATTTTTTATGTGTAATATAAAAAACTTAAGAAAGCTGAAAATTTTTCATCAGGTAGACATATTATAGAGATTTGATAAGTGAACAGAACTGAGCATATAGCAGATTGATAAACACTTTCAAAACACAGCAACTTTTCCTTATTATCTATTAAAAGAGTCAAAATAAAAACCGTCCCACTAAATATCGGCCCCCTCCCCATGGTTCCTCTGTCTAACAGTCCTGGAACTTGCTTTGTAGACCAGGTTAGTCTCAAACTCACTGAGATCTGCCTGTTTCTGCCTCCCAAGTGCTGTTAAAGTCATGTATCTCCACCACCACCACCACGTAGCAGTAAAACCTTTTTACACTTCAAATATTTATGGTCTATATCAAACACAGCCTGAAGAGGCGGCTGAGCAGTTGGTTAGGGGAGCAGTCTGTTCTTGCAGTGGAGTCTATTTCTGTGCCCAGCAACCATTTTGGATGATTCATAACCCTGTAATTCTAGTACCTCCTGAACAACACATGCACCTTGGGCACCTGTAAACATGTGCACAAAGACACACAGACACACACACATGCACAATAAAAATAACTTTAAAAAGTTAAACAACCTTCTAAAGCATTTTAATAGAAAAATTAAGCCATAATATATTAAGAGTTAATTTTATCCCAAGTCTTCTCAGTACAAGGTGCAAATATACTATGATTTAACGCTGCACAAAACTTCCTCACACAGTTATTTCTGCTGTTCTTAATTACACAAAAAAGAAAAAAGAAACAGCAGTGCTGGGAACGTGATTGAGAACAGCACTTGCTAAGCAGGCTGGAGTCCCTGAGTTAGAGCTCCAGCACTACCACCCAGAGTCAAGAAGAATGATGTGGCATACGCAGCTACCTTCACAAAAAGATTACATTAAAAATTATCTTCAGCTACTGGGCTCCTATTTTAAGGCTAGAGAGCAAACATAATTTACAACTAAGATACCTTTATTCATAAATTATAGTTTCCGTCATATTTGTGCAGAAGAAAAAAGGATCTGTGCTCTAGAAAAGGAACAATCCAGAATGCAGGAGAGGCGACCATCTGACTAATGAGTCATCAGTCTCTCCCCCACAAGCACTGCAGAACCGTGCAGTGACAAGTACCACAGAGGCTGCTTTCCCACCTGTCTCATAACACAAACGCCAAACTGCCATTGCTTAGTGCAGTGTACTGAGTAATCTCTTTTTTGCTAGAGCCAATTCTTTTTACTACCATAGCTTGGGTTGGAGACAAGGTGACATAACAGATATTAAGGTTCCAAAGCAATTCACATACAAATCTGACTTACTTCAGTGACACTGAAATGCTATTTAATGTAACATTTGTAAAAAAACACATTAACTCACTAAAAAGTCATCTTTGGAAAGCACAGGTTGTTGTTTTGTTAAAAGAAAAAAAAATCCAGTAGATTACAACCAAATAATTAGTTTCCTTTATTAGTATTTTAATTGTATGTATCAAAAGGCACACAGTGTGACAAGTCAATAAATGTCTGCAGTCTGTAACAATCAAATCAGGACAGGTAGAGGTTCCCATTGCTCCATTTTTAATTTACTGATTTGCTTAGACAGGGTCTCATTGTGAGTACAGCCCATCTTGGTTTCAAACTCATAATCCCACTGCCTCTGTCCTGAGTGTTGGGACTATATGCACTTGTCACCTAGCCTGGCCTCATTATTTTCATCTGTAATTTTTTCTGCATAGAGAAAGTCACTCTAATCTGTTTAATAGTTTTATGTTTGCTCAAAGTTATAGAATAGAATTCCAGTTAAAAACTTAACTTTCGTCATTTCTAATGCAAAATACTGCTACTGCAAGCTAGTCATTTTGTGAAGTACTTTCTTATTCATCCATTTTTTTTCTGCTTAGTAGATCTATCAGAAATAGTGTATGGCAAGCAGTGGTGGTGGTGGTACACTGGTACATGCCTTTAACCTCAGCACTTGGGAGGCAGAGGCAGGCAGATCTCAGGAGTTGGAGGCTAGCCTGGTCTACAGAATGAATTCCAGGACAGTCTGGCTACACATACACACATATCAAAATAAATAAATAAAGGCTATATGGCAGTTTTATTTCATTATGCATCTATGCATATCTAGTTCCCTCTTCTTTTCTTGTTAATAAAACATATACCCAAACTTTATTCAAATTTTGGAAAGTCTACCACGGGAATTTCAGTTCCTTTAGCAATGAGTTTGACCAATAAAAGTCAAGGAAAATCTTTCAGGAGTTTCTGAGAGTAATTTCTTTTTTCTTTTAGAAAAAAGCCAATGAGAAACAATACCCTCCTTTGGCAGCTGGTCATCTGCACAGGATGTCTGAACTGTAGTGACAGTCTAGGACTTTGAAGGGAGCTAATCTGGGCAGGCAGACCACCCGGTTACAGATGACAACACAGAAGGACAAAAAATTCTGGGTCCTTGTTGCCTTTATTGATCCACTTATTTGGTCAAAATAACAATAAAAAAGAAAGCTTCAGAAATAAATATTTTACATGTATACACATTTCATAGTACCATTAAAAAAGAATGAATAGAAGATAAACTTAAGGTCATTAGTGAAAAACAGTTTATAATAATTACTAAAAATACTAAGGAAATGCATACACAAAGCTGGGAGTCAGAGTAGAGAAGCACAACAAAGCTACAGGAGGCAAGCTGGCCTCTAATGGAATCAGAACATGATGACACACAAACTTCACACACACCTACTTCAGCCTTTTAGCAAAGCAAAAGCATTTCTGAAAATAAGCTTAGAACAGAATTTCAATTTTACTAGTTAAATGGGTTAAAGCTTAGTTGTTAGCCTTGCCCACAATCATATTTAAAGCATTTCTAGAAATGATCATAAATTCCCTTTCTTTTTACATATTGCAAATACAGTCACATGGACTTAAATTACACACAACTAAAAAGTATTGTGTAATATTTTAGGACAATAAAGATTTAATGCAGTAAATAATTTGAAGAGCTCCCTTCAAAGGTAAAGCAATGATGTTCTGAATGGTCAAAAGAATAACCTATAATCATTAAAAAGAAGCAATTTGAATTTATTATTAAGGAACATGGGAAGCAATATAGCAATATGCAGCTAAGCCCTTAAGGAGGTTTTATTTCTATTGCTGTGAGAGAATACTCTGACCAAAAAAGCATCTTAGGGAAGAAAAGGCTAATAAGGCTTATAATTCCATCTTCATTGAGGAGACATCAAGGTAGAAAAACTCAAGCAACTTGTCAAACTACATTCACAGTCTGTGTGTGTGTGTGTGTGTGTGTGTGTGTGTGTGTGTGACACGTGTCTGGCTTGCATGTATTTATCTAGCTTTTTCTTGTCTTACACAGTTCAGAAGCCCTGCATTGGGAATGGTGCAGCCCACAGCTGTCTACTTTAATTAACAAAAAAGAGGATCTCCCACAGTCATGCCTACTGCCAACCTGATCTGGGTAAGTCCTCATTAGAAAGAATCATAGTTCCACTGATTTTAGGTTGTGTCAAGGAACAAATAAAACTAACCATCACAGTGTCTAATATGGATAAAAGAACCTCTATAACTTAAGTTGAAATATACAACTATGGTAAAAAGTCGACAGACATTTTTCTATTCAGTGGGCAAGAAATCGTTATTTCTAATGATTTGCCCAGGTATATTTCAATCAGTAATAGCTACAGTTTATTAAGTTAACTGTGGAATGAGAAAGACTTGGTCATTCATAGAGGTTTTATATGGTCTGCTTTGCTAAGAAACTAACGTGGTATGCCCTTAGTCTTTAAAATTGCTATTGTGCAGCACTAACCGTTACTGTAATTATGAATCTGTGAAACAAATCAAGGTGTGGTGGAATAGGTCTCTAATTCCTGAATCAGGAAAATGAGGCAGGAGGAGCTCAAGCCTAATGCTAACCTGGGCTATGTGTGCAGTGAGATCCTACCTCAAGAACCAAAAAAGCATAGCAGTGAGATGGCTCAGATAAGGGCTTCTTCCTCCAAGCCCAATGACCTGAGTTCAATCCCTGGCACTGACATGGTGGAAGGAGAAAAAGGACTCCCATGAGTTGTTCTCCACTGTCTACATGCTCACTAGGATATGTATGCACCCACCATCCACACCCATGTGCAACACACATACACAGTAATTTTAAACAAAAAAAGCAAAGAACATACTGGTCAATCAATGCTGGTCCTTACTTCTGAACTGTAACTACCAGGAAAACAGAGGCACCAACTTTCGTTGTGTAGCAGCTGAGCTGCTCACATAGGACACAAACACCAAGTATTAATTTAGTTACAGTCTTGGCTGGAGCATGAGTGAAACAGGAACTCCCATTCACTGAGCAGAAACTGATAGTCCTAGAAATGGACTGAATACAGCTTGGCCTACTGCCCAAAATTTTTAAAGTCATTTCCCTCTGAAGTCAAATATTATCACAGAATGAACTTCTGAAATAAAAGTATTATCAAACACCTTAAAGTATTAGAAAAGTCCCTTTTATTAAGTATACTAACTTATTAAAAATGTAAATGTTTTATTTTTATTAATAATTTTAGAAGTTTAAATTATTAGCCCGAACACAAGTAATTCTATAATAAGTGTGCAGAATCTACAGCCTATTATTTGGATTAGTAGTATTTCAAAATTTACACTCAATTAAAAAAAGCTATGTATACATAGATTAAAAAGTAGAAGCAGGTGGTTATCTATGAACTTGAGGCCAGCCTGGTCTACAGAGCAAGTTATTAGACCATCAAATGTTTTAGGCAAAGTAAAACAGCTTCAGAGAGTTAAACACATGCAACATAAACAAAAGTAACACACCTTAAAATAATATTCTTTAACACCCCTCTTTTTCACTCTAACCCCCTCCCCCAATTCACACCCTTAATACTCATGAAGAAGAAGAAGACAATGTAGGCTGGTGAAATAGCATAGCAGATATAGGAATTTGACCCCAAGTCAGATGATTAGATTTCAGTCCTAGGACACACATGATGAAAGGGGAGAATTTACTCACCAAACACAGACTCTGACATACATGCATACACATTGAAAAAATGTAATTTAAAAGGTATTCCAATTAAGAAGCAAAACACTTAAACATAGAACTACTTTAAAAGATACATCCTATCATTGATCACCTAGAAAATACAAATAAAATTATGATGCATATTAAGATGTCTACAAATTTAAAATGCATCAAGGTAGTATTAGTAAGAATTTGAGACAAGAACTTGCATTTAATGCCAATAAAGAATCAGGCATGATGGTGCACATCTTTAATCCCAGCACTGGGAGGCAGAGACAGGCAAATCTCTGAGTTGAGGCCAACCTGATCTAAGGAAGGAGTTATAGGACAGCCAGGGCTACAGGGAAAAACCCTGTCTCAAAAACCAAAATACTATTATCTTGGATGAGGGAAGATCTTACCCTACTCTCAATGAGGTCTAAGGTTTTGTCTTCAGACTCAGGCTATGTTTTAATACTTTGGATATAATGTTGGTAAAGTTCAGTGGTTCTAAAAGGCAGAGTCAAAATGAGACTCGTTTTGTGCTATTACTTAAGGCAATCTTGATTATAATTTTTACCCACAAACTAACTATCTCTATTTCTAGCTGTTTCCTCAACCCTTCATATTCCCAGTACAATGTCTTGGGAAGGATGAGATCATGTGTTAGTTTTTTGCACGTGGGCGCCATGTTTAAAAAAACATAAACACACATCAATGAATAATAGCAGGTTCTGTAAAGTACGTTCAATCCCTTAGGTATATTGGCTGAGATCTGAGCAAATTCACAGCTTTCAATTTTTGTTCTGGTTGAGGAGGCAGAGGCAGGCAGATCCCTGAGTTTAAGGTCAGCCTGATGGTAGATCACACATAATTCAGGAAAGTCAAAATCAACCAACAATCCAGTCTTCTAAATACTCAAGCTAAATGGAAGATTCCAGTAAACTTCTGAGTACAAAGTTGAACTTCTGTGCATCCCTTAACTGAAAGTAACACCACACCTACCCAAACTAAAAATGTCACTCTTTTTTCATGCAACTATTCCATGTCTAGGAATTTACTCTATGAGCATAAAATGTCTTAATATTTATTATAGCACATTCTTATGCAAAGATTGGGATGACCATTAATATGGCGACTAAAAGCCAGAGAAAACTCAGGTTTTGCAAACCTAGTGACCTGGGTTTGATGCCCACAACCTGCATTTATCCATCACTCACTCACATTCTCTCTCCCTACCCTCTCTCTCTCTTTCTCTCTGTCTCTCTCTCTCACACACACAATATGAACTAACTTTAGAATTTGTATAATTAATGGCATTAAAACAGCAATATCTAAAAAGATACTCCAAGTTCAAATCCTGAGTTCTACTACTTACCAGCTAGTCATATTATCAAATATTTAACCATCATGTGCATAGTTTTCCTTACTGGTAAATGGGGATAAAAATAAGCTTCACCTTATAGAGTTTTTGTGAGACTTCCATGAGCAATGACAAAGTATTAAGAAAAAGGCCTTGCTTGCCACTTGTGTTGGCACATGCTGGTAGGATCTGCTGAAGAGGTGGAGGCAGATAGATCCAAGAAGGGCCTGGATCAGAACAATCTCCCATATGACAATGATGATTCATAAGAGTAATTAAATACTCAACTAGCATTTAAAAGGAAGCTTTAACTCACCAGTGTGGAAAATCTACAGGCTAACATTGGTAAGTGAAAAGAGGGAGGCTCGGAACACTATGCAAAGGTACTACCATTTATGGACAATACATGAGGACGGAGCACAAGAAAAAGACAACAGAAATGTCTTAATATGTAATTTTCACTATGCTTATACATGTATTACCCATTTAATTTAAAAGAGTATTGTAGATTTTTTGCACATTTAAAAATACACAACATACACACACATAAGATTAACAAAATAAAATTTTATTGCCTAACAAGTTAGGGAATAAAAAGGAAAAATAAAAAGCAGCAGCATGAGATATATACACGGAGATTTTAAGTATGAGACAAACTCAACCCTAAACCATCTGCCATTTCCTATAATGGTTTAAACAACGTATCAACTTGTAATTCTTAGAAGAGAATTGAAATCAAGCAGTTTGCAGTGGCAAACATCTTTAAACCTAGCATTTGGGAGGCTAATGCAATAGGGGCTCAAATCTGAGGTTAGCTTGGGTTACACATGTATAATCTGTCTCTAAACAAACAAACAAATAAATAAATAGGGTATAATTAACTGCAAGTAGTTTAAAAACTTTGCTTTTTAAAGTTTTAAAATTTTCTTATTTGTCTGTATGGGAGTGCATGTCTATTCTATGGCAGGGCTGGTGAAGGGCAGAGGAGGCCAGAGTCACTGACCTGACAAGTCATTAGCCACTCAACACAGGTGCTGGGAACTAAATGAAGGTATCTACAGAAGCAGTACCCACTCTTAAACCACTGGTGCATGCTTCTGACCAAATCCCCCAAACTTTGCTTTATTTGAAGTTTTCCTAAAGATAATCTTGTAATCTGGCGGGCTACAAGAAGATGTTCCTTACACTGATTATGTCATTATGATCTGGTCAGGTGACAGAAGCTACACTTGTGCCATATGCTCTACACTTCCAAGGCATAAAAACATTTTGAGCATTTAATACCAACACCAAAAGAAAACGTCAATTTGATTTTTATCGGCTGATATCTATCTTTTTTGGGTACATTTACATGACAATTTCTTATTAGGTGTCCAATGATTATCACAAATAAAATTAAGAATTTATGGAGTTACAAGGATTATTATTCACTCCCTTCTAAGACCAAAAAAAAATTTCAAGTAACTGTCATGTCTAGTTACTTCAAAAATTATTTTTCATTTTGTTAAGTATTTTTTAGCCTACCTGGACTTCAGTTTTTTTTTTTTTTAAATGCAAATAGTTTTTTTTTTCCCCTACTTACAGAAACACTGTGTTCACTGTAGAAAATGGAAACAACATAATGGAATGTTCAGTCATTCTGAAGCAACCTCTAAACATTTGATTATCATCTTTTCCCATGATTCATTGTACATGCAGACATGTGCAAACATGTATGCATATATTATTGTGGACACTCTACCTCTTTGCTCTATCTTTTTTTTCTACTTCTTATTTCCAGTGTTGACTAGACACACAAAACCTACAATGTCTCACATATGGTTTTATAAAAATAAAATCTTGGGGCTGGAGAGATGGCTCAGTGGTTAAGAGCACTGGCTGTTCTTCCGGAGGACCTGAGTTGAATTCCCAGCATCCACATGGCAGCTAGCAACTGTCTGTAATTTCAAGATCTGACACCCTTACACAGTTATACATGCAGGCAGGGCACCAATTCTCATTAAAAAAAAAAAAAATCTTATTACATGCATTTCCCTATATTTATTTTGCTTTTATCACTTAGGGTGCATGTTAGAAATCCTCTCATGATATACTTAGAAATCCTTCCAACTTACCAGGAGAAATTCAACTCCACTATTGAGTGACTTCACAACATTTCAGAATATGACTGTGCCATAATTTGCACAATACTTCTACTACTAGGTGTTCCCCTACTCCCAGGATTTGGGCACTGTCAACATTTGGCAATCAACATCCATATAAACATGTTCTTGCTTGCTTACTGGTGATTTTATTTCCAAGGAAAAGATTTCATGGAGACTGCTGGGACAATACATGTATTTCTAATACTGACTAATACTATTTCCTAAACAAAACAAAACCAACAAAACACAATTCATTTCTCTACTAGCATTTGTGAGACAGTCTTTCCCATACATCCCTGCTAGTATGATTTATTATTTAATTTTTATTAGTCAGAGACATAATATTTCACTATTAGTGTATCAATTACTACTAAGGTTAATTTTTACTTTTTCTTCTGTGAGCTTCTGGACATAAGCTTCTCTATGTATGGTCCTATCATATGGACTTTTTAAAATTTGAAAGATTTCTTAAAATATTAACTCTTATCTCTTGTATGTATTGCAAGTGTTTTCATTCAACCATTTTTTTCTATTTCTGCTATAAAGTTATTTCTATGTAGGTTCATATGTCTATTTCCTTTTCATAACTTGGAGGTATTCCTCCTGGATTTATGTTCTATATAAAAATAAATTGAATTGGTTACATTTATCATAAAAATCTTCCTCCTCTCCACACTGAAGTATCACTTTATCATGATGAAAATCTCCTTACACATCAGGATTTACACACATACCAACACACACAAACAAATACATTTACATAAATATTTAAGACAGAATCTCATGCATGCCAAGTTGATCTTGACATCAGTGGGGGATGACCTTGAATTGCTGATCTTGCTCCCACTTCCTGATTACAGGCTTGTGCCACCACCATTCCTACTTGACATGGTGCTGGAGATCAAACCAGGGCTTTGTGCATGTTATACAACCACTCAGCCCTTTACTTGGCCTATTTCTTATAAAATAAAATGTTTGTACTTACAAGTTTAAGCATAACAGTACATATAAAAGTAAACAAACTACTTAGTTATATGAAGTCAAAACATTTTTTAATATAAAATATTCATGCAATTTTAAGTTGAAAGATTATTTCAATGCTTATATTTAGACCCAATTAAAAAAAAATTAGCTTGACCTAGTAGACCGTCCTGTAATGTCTATTTGAGAGGATGAGATAGGAATTTTAACAAGTTCAAGGTTTCCTTACATATGGAACATATTCAAGGTCAGCCTGGATAACTTAGTGGAACTCTGTCTCCAGATAAAAAGTGAGACCAGGTGTCAAGTATGGAGGTGTGTGTCTTTAATTCCAGCAGAGGCAGGTGGATCTCTGAGAGTCTGAAAAGCAAGCCAGGGCTGTTACACAGAAGAATCCTGAATCAAGAACCCCCCTCCCAAGAAAAAGAATGAAACTTAAAGTACTGTTCAGAAATTAAGTATAAAGGTTCTTACTGATCAATTATTTATCAATACACAAAAAAAATGCATGAACATACACACTTACTACATATTGTTACTCTACAGTGAATTGACATTAATGTAAATATTCAATAATCTCTTATAGTAAATGAGTATTTTTACTTCCTTAAAGTAAATGAGTATTTTTGTCACTATTAAAAATATAACTTTGTAAAAGCTATATTTCAACTATTATTTTTATTTACTGATACTTTCCATTGCAAAACCACTAAATTCACTAATCCTTGTTAATCTCTAAAGAATTAAAAAATTCTTAACCTCTAGATCATGTCCATACTGTTCCTTGTATGGCAATGTAGGAATAAAACTTTAAAAGTAGAAAAATTGTTTCCTGAAGATCAGTTTCACACATTAATGATCATAAGCATTAGAAAGCTTTTAAATATAAAAACCACTAAACTATAGCTAAAACAGAAAAGGGCCGGGGTTGTGTTGATGTTTCTCAGCTCCTACTAAGTTTAGAGTCTGTTGGAAGCACACGTGGTAGCACTTGAGCCTGTAGTCCAGCTACCTAGGAGGCTGAGGCAGACTGACTAGCCTTAAAGCTGGGGTTTGAAAGCAGCCTGAGTAACAGCATAGCCAGTCTCAAAAAATAAAGATACAAATGTTTTTTGGCTCTATTTCTCATGATAGACTCATGTCAAATTCTAGTCCATTCACTGTAAGGCAAACTTTTTGTGGAAAGGGGTCATCTGTCATTTTTGTTGGATATCTTAAGTCTTCCTAGAAGTTCAGTATATAATAGAAGCATATGTCAGTATAACTAGTAAGAATTTCAGCTGGCGTGGCAGTATATGCCTTTAATGCCAGCATTAGTAGGTAGAAGGATGACCTAGGCCTCCATTTAAAAAAAAAAAAAAAGTTTATAAAGTGTGTACTAAACACTTATACTCATGATCTAATTTAATTATACCCATGGGCTAGATTTAAACAGAAGGAAACTTTATTTTAAGTGTCCAAGGTCAGACAGCTAATAACAGGGAAGGCTAAAGCCTAATCCCAGGTTGGGCAATCAACTCAGGTAAAATTTGAATTGTATTGCTTTATACTGACATACCGTCAGGTTTTAAAACTACTTTCAAGTAGATTACGTAAGGTTATCTCCTTCAATTCACAATACCCTTGGGAGGAAAGTTTCTCAGTACAGAACCCTGAAACTTCTAGCATCAGCTGCACTCAAAAGGGCGGGTCAATAACCAGAATAAAAAAACTGAATGAAGATCCTCTACCTTTAGTGTTTAACTACTTACAGTTTATGCAGAACCATTTTTTTCCCATTTAGTACAACTGTCTTTGCCCTCTCCTACTGAATGATAACCATAGGCCTTATAAGTAAATATAACACACTGTAGAAGTACGACAATTACTGTATTAATAAAGTCCATACAAGTTTATGTCTATTCTATCCAGTGTTTTGAAACTTGCATTAAGAGCTCGTACATAGTACGTAATCTCAGAAGGAACTGCAATCTGTGAGAATTAAAGTAGTTTAATTTCCTTGTTGATCCCTAAATGCTCATTAAGTAAACAACCTATCAGGGACCTCAGCATTTTGTTTGCTTGAACAGGGCCTCATCCACTTGGGCATCCTTGTGGAGAAGATACAATACAGATACTATCCTTTACCTCCAGGGAGGTTTACAGTTTACAGAGGGAAATCCCAGACAATAGAAATAATCTGTAAGTAAAAACAAAGGGATAGAAAATATTGTGTAGTGGCCAATGATAGCTATAAAGACAGTGAAACTAAGAAAGACCTCACAGTGGAAAAACAAAGTGTGTTGGGCCCCAACCTTTACACAATATTTAAGAAGGACTTAAGTCCTCAAATAAATTTCTGCATATAAATCTCTTTCTCCCTTTTGAAACATGGTTTCCCTGTTCTAGCTGGCCTAGAACTCTCTATACAGACTAGGCTGGCCTTCAACTCACAAGAGATCGACAGACTCTGCCTGCCACTGCTGGGATTAAAGGTGTGCACCACCATCCCAGACAGACAGACAGACAGACAGACAGACAGACAGACAGACAGACACACACACACACACACACACACATCTCATAGTGTCAGAAATGCCTTCCAATGCTCAAATCATCTGTTCCCACTAATGTCAAACATATTCCCGCCCCCCCTTACTCTCCATTGTTATTTATTAATCTCCTAGATTTCATCAGTAGTCTAAGTTATTGCTTTCACGAGTTCCTTAAAACTGGAACAATTAATTGTGAAGTAAAACTGCAGACTCATCCAACCTCTTATGAACTTCTCCTCTCCGAGTACTCAGTGCTTTTAAACTGGTTTTCTCTAGTCCATTTTGGTGCACCTTCACAGAACTGGCTTGGACTTCCAAAGCACTTAGGAATTCTGTTTGGTGGAATGTCACATGGGCAGAAAAGCAACACCATTTTCCCCCCCTTCCTCAAGAGATCAGGGAACCAACCTCACTTTGGAGAAAAATAACCGCTAAAACTATATTTCAGGAAATGGCTCAGTCACTAAACTGCTTGCTTTTGCAAGCATGAAAATCCGGAGTTTAGTTTCCAGCATCCGTGTAAAAATCAAGTGTGTTGGTTTAACCTCAGTGCTCGGGGCAAATAGAGACAGGAAGATGCCTGGGGCTGGCAGGCCAGCTAGGCTTGCTGAATCAGTGACCAGCTTGCTGAATTAGTGACCAATCTACCTAGGAAAAGGGGTTGGGGGTGGAAGGTGGGAGAGACAGAAGAAGACACCTCTGGCTTCTACATGCATTCATACATATGCAAATAAAAATGGCAACAAGTGAATGGTTACGCCAACTGTGGTGTCATCTACATCTCGGAATAATCATTAGCAATAAAAAGGAATAAACTATCTAAGAATCTATATTTATACTTGTTATGTAAACATATCAATAGCTGTTGTCTGGTATAGATCACAAAATGGTAAAATTGTAAATACACATACAAAAAACCAATATGATTTTCCTGGGCAGTGCAAGGTCATTCAGGTAATATAGTTAGTAAAAAGAATCAAATAGGCCACTCTTTCTATTTTGTTAAATTGCTAACATTGTGTTTTAGCTTTTAGCTCTTGTTAACAAAATAAGATCATGTAATTTCTGAAAAATTCGAAGGGGAAAAATTCATTCTGCCCAATCACTATAAGATAATTATTTCATCTTTTCCCTATTTTTTTTCTTTCTAGTACTGAGGATTGGACCCAGACCCTCAAGTATATATGGAGCTAAGATGCCCAGTCCTTAGCAGATTTTTAAAACAGATTCAATTACATTGCTCAGAACTAAGATTTAACTAAAAATCTAATTTCATATAAGAAAATGTATAAGTTGTTAAAAATGTCAAATGTGCACTTTTGTAAGGCTTTCAAAAAACTTTCTAAGTTTGCAGAACAAATAAAATAGTTTAGCCCCAAACAAAAAAACATTCCTTTCCTAAAGCTCATTGTTTGAGGTCAAAACATTGGCTACTACAGTGCATATAAAATGGAGTACAAATGGTTGGACAACCCTAGGCAAAATAATTCCTGTATTTTCACAATATATTATACACTGAAGTCAGAAGAGGTCACTTGAATCTTTCTTTTAAAAAAAGCTAATTAAAAATACAAGCGTTACTCCACAAATTTAAATTGACCAGGGAATTGACAATTAAGTAGAATTTAAAGAAAAAAATGTAAAAGGGAGTGATGCCACTGTCAGTACTATCTAGACTTTAATCTTCCTGCTTTTAAATTATGGCCAAATGAATTTGAATGAATTATGTTTTCAGCTTGATCAGTTTCTGAAGAATTACTTCCCTTTCGGGAAAATCTCGTCACTTTCCATAAGCTAGCCTAGGTCTCCAGCCCAACCAGGCAACACCATCTTTAATCGCCTTCATTCAACTGAGACTGTCGCATTACCAAACACCCTGTTCTGAAGATAGTACAAACGGCTTCTCTACCTTCCACTCTTTCAGTCTCAAATGGATCAAGTGAACACTCACTGAACCTCTTTGCAAGGATGTCTGATAAAACCCTCAGAACCACTGAGAACGCACCTTTGTAGGGAAGCTCTTCAGTGACTCCCGCAGTGAGGGCCATATCAGTGGCATTCCCTCCCAAGCCCGTCTCACCGGAGACGCCTCTGCCTCCAGGGGGTTTCCTATCTTCCTGCTCACCAGGAGAAGGCCTCTGCCAAAGGAAGGAGCTTTGGGGAATGGGATAGGGAGGTGGTTGCAGACCCTGAGCAATGGCTAAAGCAATCCTACCACTTGAAGACACAAGGTGTCCAAATAGGGAACCATAATGGCCGCACTCCTTCTCAAGCCAAGAAAAGGTGGGCATCATAATCCCGCATCAGTGGACTACACGGAAAGGCCAGGGGTCCAGAAGATCGAGAGAAAAGAGCCAGGGCAGGATGGTAAGGGGAAAGAAATCCCGAGCACCGCAGGCCGCGGGTTCGCACTCCCTGGTCCCTGTCTCCTCTCAGCCGGTCAATCGTCCCCACCAGTCACCAGTTACCGGTCGCACCTCACCTGCCTGGGCGCCAAGTGCAGAATCAGTACCTGGACTCCGCGGACCCAGAGGCTCTGTCACTGACTGAGGGGAAGTCTTCAGCTGCAAGGGGCGGAGCAGTCCTAGCTAGTCATGTGACCTCAAGCTCCACCCTGCTCCTCCCCAGGCACGCTGCATCTCGCAGGCTCGAATCTTTGCGGATCGCTTGGATCTTAATGGTTTCGCGGTTAAGGATCGAACTATTTTCTTTTTCACGATGAGTTATAAATTACAGCACAGAAAACGAGGATGGCAAGGGTTAAAGTGCATTGCTAAGGAAGTGACGTTAAGTCACGCTCTAGTGGCCGGAAGTGGCGATGAGTCCCGCCTCTCCGGGTCCCGAGTTAAAATCCTGGCTGGAAGGCTTAAGCCTATCACGTGATTAATAAAAAACCAAAAACGTGGTTTGACTGCTGGAGGTCGGCCAAGTTTCCGGGCCCATCGTTACCTTTTGATTTTTAAAACACATTTACTGCAGGTCTCCACAGACTTCCTGACATCAGGAAGAGTCCGTTTTATAAAGCCCTGTTAGGCGACAAGAGCGTTTGAAGGTCACTGGAGACCTAAAGAGAAAGGGGAGGCGGGAAGGACTGATCCTGCAGGTTTGAGAAGAGAGGGAAGGGTGGAAAGATCCGGATTTCACCGCCGAGCCTACCAGGCAAGCTCGGCTCGAGTGTCGCAAAGGGTGGGAGGAGCTAAGTTCCCCGCAGACCCAGCCCTGGAGAAAGGGGGACGTCCTGGGGAAGGGTGGGGGGAAGGGCGCGCGGCACGGAGCACTGCGGCTGCGCGCGACGCGGCGGCCGCGCCGGCGCGCTGAGGGCCGGGGTGAAAGGTCACGGCGCGGCGGCGGGTCTTGGCTGGCGGCAGCTGCGGGCGGGAGTCGGGTGTCCCGTGTGCACGTGTGGAGCAGCGGCGGTAGCGGCGCGCCGGCGGCGGCGGCGGATCTCCCCGCGCTTCCTCGTAGCTTTCGTAGCCTCCTTGGCCCCTCAGTGCCCTTTCCTTTAGCCAAGAGGCCGGCGTGTTGGGTTGAGTGGCCCTGAGCTCAGGGCGCGGAGAGCTCCAGGCGGCGGGGACGACGGCGTTGGTCGCGGCTGTAACGACGGCCTCAGCAGGCGGGGAAGATGAAAGGGTGAGGAAGGGCAGCGGGCCGCGGCCCCGCGGGTAGGAGAGAGGGGCGTGGGTCGGTGGACCGGGAGAGCGCCGCGAGGAGAGAGTCGCGCGAAGACCGGGGCCTCCGGAGGGGCCGTGGCCAGGCTCCTCGGCCACTCCGCCCCGGGAGGGGGCGGAGGCTTAGGCCGGCTGTTGGCGGGCTGAAGGGCCAGCGCAGGCAAGGGCGCGAATCCGCGGTTTCAACCCGGAGGACGAGTGTGGACGAGTGGGGCAGCGGGGACGAGGTAGTGTAAGCGCCCGGGGCCTCCTCCCGGGAGCGCAGGAACGAAGGAGCCAGCTCAGGTGCTTATCCATATCCGGGATCCATTCTGTGGCCGCGGGCATTGACACGTCTCGGTTTTCTTGGTACTTGTGGGCTGTGCAGAAGCTTCTGGAGGGAAAAGGGATTGGAATAAAGAGCATGGGATGAGTGTTAGGAGCTAGTGACTCAACGAGATCTGGGTTGGGTCAGAGCGAGTGGAGGAGGGAGGAGGGGGAACGAACTCGAGCCTCGTAGACTTTGGGGTGCCAAAATGTTTAAGGAAGTATCATGGATCAGTAGGTGGAGCTATTGCTTCAGGAGTGTGTTGTCCCCCTTGAATGCAAGGAGTTGTTTCTGGCTTACTATGCTTTTTGCTGCTGGTTTGCAGAGTTAAAGTTTGATCTTTCAAAAGCTTTTTTTTTTTTTTAAACTTTATTTATTTGCTTGCCTTGGTGTTTTGTCTGGAACTGGAACTACAGACAGTTGTTAGCTGTCATGTGGGTGCTGGGAATCGAACCCGGGTCCTCTGGAAGAGCAGACGGTGCTCTTAACCGCTGAGCCATCTCTCCAGCCCCCAAAGTTTGATCTTTCAAATCTTGGTAACATTAGAAGTTATTTTGGTTTAACTGTTCCCATTTGGGTAAAGTATTTCCTCTCCATTGGTTTGTATACTGTTACAGTAGTAACACCGCGCTCACACATTGCTTCAGAAGGAAGCCGTTTTGGAGGTTGCCTTTGCAACCTTTAGAATGAAATACCGTTAGCATTTTCCCTTGGAAGTCACTGAAAATTAGAACTATTGTTTCATATAATTGAACTGTTTATTCAGCATTCTTTTTGGAAAATGAAATACATCATTTCTTCAAACAAACTCAGTTTGTGTAAAATAAAAGTCCTATCTTTCTACGTCTTAAAACTCAAAATATTTAGAGAAAGTTTAACTTGATTTTAAGTCTACGTATAAAATGATTTTTAATCCTTGTTTTTGCTTTAAATATTGGTTATTCGGTGAAGTTTTGGGCGTGTTTTGAGATGTTTGCTCCACTTGAGTCACCATCCTAATTATTCAGTCACGTTTGGCGATTTTTAAAAAATGTGGTCCAATTGTCTTTAGTACATTATGACTGATACGGTCTCTTTCTCTTTTTTATTTGTCGTGTCTGTTTTACTAATATCAATGAGGATAGTCAGTCTTAAATTCTGGATGTTTAGATTAAAAATTTTGGATTTAGTTCAGTTTCTCTAGGTGTAGGGTGTAATCTTTCTAATACTTAATTTGACAACAGAAATAGAGCCACACAACACAGTGAGGTTATTGGCAGTCTATTCGAACTCGTCTTTAGTTTACTGTTGAAACAGCTGTGTCTTACTACTACCTTCACTAAAATTCTGGGAACTGAAGGAAAGCACTCTGCCTCTGAGCTATAACCTCAGCACTTTAAGATAGGGTCTCACTAATTAGTGTTTCTCAGGCTGGCCTTGAACTTGGCAAAAATCCTTTTGGCCTCACTCAGCCTTTTGAGTAGCTGGTATTGCAAACTTGAGCCACCAGCACCAGCTGGTTCTGTTTATTTAAACAGATATTATGTGTAGCATAATGGAGGCAGATGCTTATAAATGAATAGCTGGACAAATTCAGAGAAAACTCACAGTTGAATCTGTATTTTAGGCCACCGAGCGCGCTCAAAATTCTCCTTAAGTAAGGTTTTTTAATTTCTTAGAATTGGGAGCATAGAATTGTGTTCTGGACCAAACAATTTCAAGATGATTTTACAGGTATAGTTCTTTAATTTTCCACAACTAACTTTTCAATAAATATGGGACTTTAATTTTTTTCTTTCTTTTAAGATACTAAAGAAATGAAAACAGTATAGCACAGTTTTGGTTTTTTTTTTTTTAATTTGTTTGTTTAAAATGTTAATGTCCTTGAGATCCAAAACTTGTACAACTGTGCAGTCAGAGGTCCTATTTCATGGTTTTTGTTTGAGATTTTATTTGTTGATTTTTTTTTTCTTTTTTATTGAGCTTAACAAACTCAGTTAAATAGATGACTCTGGAGTTGGAAACCAAAACCTCCTACTCTGATTTAATCTGATTTAAATTTTGGGCATTGAAACTTTTAAGCTTACTATTTTAAATATTTTATTTTATATTTTTTACTGTTGGTATTTTTATGAGTTAACATCGGTAGGATATCCCATTATAAATCATGTATTTTCCTTATCTCCATAGGAGATAAATTTGCAGTTAGTAACTACTGTATGTTTTTAAATGCATATCTAGAAGTGTGAGAAGTATATTATTAGGCTATTGGCTTGACTTTGTGGTTGGTAAGTTGATTAATCTGTTGTTTCTCTTTAGGAAATTGATTTTCAGGCAATAGAAAGCAATGACTGAAGTGGCAGTGCAGTTATCCGTGTAATTGAAACAAAACTAAACTCATTTATCCTTCAGTTACAGTAAAAAGGTGCAAATTAGTTGTAAAAAATGCCTCTGAATATGCTAATGAATACTAAAGTGACCAAAGTAAAGTTGAAAAGATATAAAGGAATTATACTAAATACAGAACAGTATGGTTAAAACTTGGCCAAATAAATGTTACTTACAGAGTGGGACAGAAGATTCTGTAGTTAGAAATGAAACTATGTTGACATACAGAATAAGTTTTCTCCAATAGCATATGGACTGGGAACAGGCCTAGTAAGTCTTCTGTATCTTTATCTAGGTGTTGATTATATAGAAAATAGATTTTTTTTAAAAAAAACTGAACTGTAAACAAGATCTGTGACATTTATTTGTCTGTGTTCCTCTCATCTCACTGTGGACTGAGGCTGCTTGGCCACTTCAGATCTGTCTTCTGTTTGCTACTGAGTGAGCCTCCTTACAAAATGTATCTCGTATACCAAATAAAACTGGTTGTAGAACCTGACTAGAAACTTCCAGTTTATATTTTGCTTTTTGTGTAAAATCGGTAATTTTTGGCTTATTACTGATTAAGATACTAAATTTTAACAAATATTATGTTCAAAACTCTTTTGAGATATTTGAATATTTGGCTATTTAAAGCATACTTCCTATCTATAGAGGTATGTGCACTGGTGAGTGGTATAGTATTTCTATAGTGATCTCTTCTTTTCCAAAGTTGTTGACAACTTAGCTTTTACCAAAAAAAAGTGGAGGAGGGTGTTTCTCTGAGTTTGGGGATTCAGTTCAGTTGGTTAGAGTGCTTGTCTAGCAAGCATGAAACGCCCAGCACTGGGAGGTAGAGACCAAAGTATCAGTTCAAGGTTACACAGTAAGTTCAATGCCAGCTTGGGATACATGAGGGACTGTCTTCAAAGGTTTCTGTGTTTAAGAATTTTTAAGGATAATTCAGGAGGCTAAGTACTTACATGTTTTTCCTGTTTTATCATAATAATTTGAATAAATTATGTGCTCTTGTTATCACAGTTTGTATCCAAACTTTGAATTATTACTTCTTAACTGTTAGTTAAAAATCTTTTATGAACTGCTTTTTTCCAAAGTCAGTGCTTTTGCCAGACAAAACTAAGACTTATTTTAAATTTTACTTTGCTGTTTTATTCTGTAGATTTTTTTTGTCCCCTAGGCTTTTAGTTTTATGATATTTGAACTGGCATATTTCAATTGTTCAAATAATTTTCCTTTATCTTTGTTTTTAAACCTTGTCTTCAGTAACCAATAGAATGCTAGTAGTAACTTATAGAACAGTTTTTGATTCTAAAATTGTGTGTGGGTGTTTTGCCTGTATTTCTATCTGCTTCATGTATGTGCCTGATATATAGAAGTCAGAAGAGGATATGGATCCCCTGAGACAGGGATTATAAACTGTTGTGAGCACCAGGAACCCAGCTCTTCTGGAAGAGTAGCCAGTGCTCTTAACTACTGAGCCCTAGATTAAAATTTAAATGTTGTTTTGGACATTTTAAAGCATATTTGACACAAGCTGGATATATAGATCTGTGGATTTTATTAAATATTCAAATATATAAAATATTTCCTGGAAATATTAGCATCTAAATTGGAGTATGCTGTGAGTAAAATAAGGTGAGTTTTAAAGACATTTACACACTTGTTTTGTTTTTTTTTTTTTTTTAAACTTTATTTATTATTTATTTATTTGCCTTGGTGTTTGCCTGGAACTGGAACTACAGACAGTTGTTAGCTGCCATGTGGGTGCTGGGAATCAAACCCGGGTCCTCTGCAAGAGCAGACCAGCCCCACATTTATACACTTGTAAAACCATCATCAAGGAGATAGAGGCAAGAGGATTGAAAATTCAAGGCTAGCCTGAACTACATGAAACCCAGTTTCAGATAACAAGACTTGATAAAAGACTTCATTTTGAAAGGATAAAATGTTTATTAATAAGTTTTATTTAGATAGTATTTGCCTTGTGTGGATATTTGACTTTTTTTAAAAAATAAAATTTAAAATATATAATTTGTATTGTATTTCTTCTGGACATTGCTATGCTAGGGCCCTAAAAACCAAAGTAGGTGGTTTTAAAGTCTAGTTCCCAGACAGTAGGTATTTTTTAATGTCTTAACTTTGGGGCACATTTAACTTAAGCCTGGCTATACCTTCGTTATTAAAAGATTCTGAGACCACTCACTCCTATTATAAACTGTTTCTAATTTCCTTGGCTGCTATGGGTGGAAAACATAGCTGAAAACAATGTGAAAATGTGTATATTTGTATATATGTATATTTGCATTTTCTGAGCTAGTACAACCTTTTTCTGCTTCCATTTACCCTCCCCCACCACACACACATTTTCACTATGTAGCTCTCAATGTTCTGGAACGCTGACCTCTAAGTCACAAGGTTCACCTGCTTGTGTTTCCTGAGTGCTGGGATTAAAAGCACCGGGTTCCTCACATATTCTTAAGGGGAAAAGCCTTTTTTTTTCAAAACAAAACAAAACAAAAATCCTGGGGCTATTTCATTTCAACAACCTTAAGTGCTATAACAAATGATTGCTTTAAAACTATTTGACATATAATAAAAAGAATACTTACATACATGCATACACACACATTTACATACATTCTTAATTATTTCTTTTGGATATTTTTGTAGTAGTGAATTTTCTTTTTTTTGTTTTAGGGACATAGTCTCATATAGTCATGGATGGCCTGGAACTTGCTGTGTGGACCCAGCTGGCCTCAAATTCACAGAGATCCAATTACCTCTGCCTCTAAAGTGCTAAGAATTAAGGCCTGTCACCGTGCCTGCCCAACTGATACTTGTCATTTGGCCTCCCAAAGTAGTTTTCACTCTCAGCAGTGTATGAGGTCTTTTTTAAAAGCAAAATCTGCAGAAGAGAGAAACTTGGGAAAACTTTGAGAACGTTGAAGAAGATACTGGCTACCATTTTAGCCAAGAGTGATAGAAAATTTTGTCTACCTACTAGGTCCGCTCTTAGGATGCAAGAGGCCTTTGGATCTCTTGAACTTGAGGCTAGCCTGATCTACAGAGTAAAGTTCTAGGAGAGCCAGGGCTACACAGAAAAACCCTGTTTTGATGAAACAAAAAAGAAGAAAAGTAATTTTTGTCTGGATATGCTGTGACTACACAAGACTATTTTTAAGTAACAGAAATGCCAATTTTATTAAGTCAGTGTTTGTGTGCATATTCACTCTAGTTTTATTTTTCTGATTAGATAATAAATGGTGTTTTCTTTTGGTTTAAAATTTTCATTTTGTGAAGTGAAACATTTTCTACCTTTTGTGGTCATTTGTATTTCTCATGACTTGTTTAGTTTTTGTTTTGTTTTTTTTTTAAGGTGATATTTATCAACTGCCTAAACTTGAAAAAACAAAGATAATGTTCCTGACAAAATGAAGCTGAAACATGCAGATCAGTAAATGTTTATGTTGAGATCATTTGATATTTTTCCCCTTCTATAATAAAGGAGAGTCGCACAAATGGTAGCAATAGAGTGATTTCTTGTCTTTCGGTTTTGTTTGGCTGTTTTTAAAGAGAATAGCTGAGTCTCAGAAATGATTGCCGACTTGAGTGCAAATTCTAAATAGTTGGTATCTGAGCGGTTAGCTTTGGTGGATTTTCTTGTTGCAAAAAGGTGTTATTGAGGCATATCATGAGTGCTATGACATATTTCATTTGCCATTTCTGCGCATGATTAGCCCTCTGATACCAAGAAATAAAGTGATGGAATCATATTTCAATTATTGTCTTTTAATTTATCTCTTCAGTTTGTTGTTAGGCCTGTCCCCTCTTCCCTTTTCTAAGGATATTTTCTGTCTAACAATACCTCGTAAGCCAAAGAAGAGATTCTAAGTTGAACCACACACTGTGTCAGTAAGTTGTATCTGTACTTGATGGTTGGAAAAGCCAAGAAAGGAAGGGCTTAGTTGTCTCTGAAATTTTAAGTCTTGTAGAGCAAGAAGTTGGAAACTGAGACTAGATCAGTAGCCATCAACAAGAATGGCTTTACTATAGATATACAATGCCAAGGTATTTTAATTTTATTTGTAAGACTAAGTACAACTGGGGTTTTTATTGTTTATTTTGAGATTTCTGTAGCCCAAGTTGAACTTGTACTTATTGGGTAGCTAGGAATGACCCTCAAGTGCTAGGATTACTAATCATATTCCCACCTGCTGAAGGATTCTTAAGCAGAACAGTCATCACAACTTTTTTTTTAACAAATCTTGTTTTTCTAAGATTTTATTTATTATGTATACAACAGTCTGTCTCCACTATGCCTGTGTGCCAGAAGAAGGTACCAGATGTCCTCAAAGATGGTTGTGAGCCACCATGTGGTTGCTGGGAATTGAACTCAGGACCTTTGGAAGAACAGTCGGTGCTCTTAACCTCTGAGCCATCACTCCAGGCCCCAGTCATCAAACTTTTTTAAAAATTCTGATTTTATTGCAGTGGCATTATCTCCTTATTTCCTTTCATTATGTTTTCAGAAGCAATGAAACAGTGGCTTGAACTGTCATGCTAAGAAAAAGTATGGGAGTCATTTATAAAGTTGAAGAAGTGGATTTAATAAGTACTAAAATAGGGAGGGCATAATGACTGCTGTCAGCTTGCTTTACTGTTGTGGGCTTATGCTATGACAGAACATCATGATGTCAGTAGCATATGGTAGAAGAGGCTATTCTGATCATTATCACCAGGAAGCAGACAGAAAGGTCAGCAAAGAGATAAACCCTACAAAGATGTGACTTCAGGCACCACTTCTAGACCTGCTTCCTAATCACCCATTCAGTGTGAATCCATTGATGAAGTTAGAATCCTTGTACTTGAACATGTAAAAACAACACAAAGGGAAACCTCAACTAAATTTCTGCATTGGATGAATACATGAGATTCTAATCATAAAGATAGAGAAAAGAGATAACAACACCTAGTGGGTAGAAACTAGTTATCTATCCAGTTAAATATCCTAAGATGTGCAGCCCCAAACCCCAAGGAGGACTCAGTCTAAAATGTCAGTAATTATAAGGTTAAGAGACCTTACTTTAACAAGCTAGATGAGAAGCCCAAACCCAGCAACTGATTCTTAAATGTACTGAAAGTACAGTCCTACAGTTTGGGGTTTGGTAGAAGAGATTAATAAAAGTAAATGCTTAGTTGGGGCTTGTTGGTGCACTTGGGAAGAGGTTCAGGAGTTCAGGGTCATGCTCAGCTACAAAAAACCAATTTCTGGTCCAGCTTGGGCTACATGAAACCCTGTTTTTTTTAAGAGAGTTGGGATGGAGTAAGTAATATGTGAGGTAGAAATTTCAGTAAAGAAACTCCTTTTGAGCAGTTAGTATTTATTTGCCTTAGGGTTTCTATTGCTGTGAAGATACACCGTGACCATGCACCTCTTATAAAGGAAAATACTTAGTTGGGTGTGGTTTACAGTTCAGAGATTTAGTCCATCCATTATCATGATGGCAGGACATAGTATGCTGGCACAAATGTGCTGGAGAAGGAGCTGAGAGTTTTAGATTCGAGTTTACAAAATCTCAAAGCTGGCTTCTACAATTGACACACTTCCTCCAAGGCCAGACTACTACACAAGACCACACCTTCTAATAGTGCCATTCTCTAGGGGCAACACAAACACATGAGACCTATTCAAACAGCCATAGTATTTAAGCTGGGTTTTTGACATTTTGTGCCATTTACTGAAGGACAGGGTTTAGATTAAGATTGCTACTAATTAGGAGGCTTTATTTTTTAACCTGAGCTTAGTCATAGTTTAAGCTCTGTTAAATATGTTTTGAGTTTGATGTGAATAGACCTTTATCAGAACATGCCACATCCGTCTCTTTAACCTTAAGGAATCATGCTGTTTCTTCCTTCAAGGGAATATGATAAGACTCTCACTATACTGAAAATTTCTAGAAATGTCTGATTCTAGCTTTATTTATAACTGTTTACTACAAGTATATTCTCTGTTAGAGCTTTAGTTTATATATATACATATTTATCTTTATTATTTGGTGATTTTACATCATGCACCCCATCAAACTAAGCTATCAGACCTCTCAGATTCATGCCCACTCTTACGATCTCCCCGTTTACAAAACTGCCCATTCATGCTAGAGCTTTGGTTTTATCTCTTTGAAGGGAAATGGGATGGGTCCAGTGGATTCTAAGGCACCTTCAACGTGAAATACTGTAATAAAAAAGACTTACTCATTAAAATTTTGTGCCAAGATATGCTGTGCTTGTTGGACAAATAAGCAGGTATAGGGAGTTTCTCTGCATTTTGTTTTTGCTGTGTAACTAAGTCAACAGATGGGGCCGGGTATCTTTTGTGGAGCCATATCTCCATCTTGTGGTCTTTTGGAATACTGCCAGTAAATCTTTTAAATTTTTGAGCTTGAAGGCTCAGTAGAAGCACCTTAGATTTTATTTTTATCACAAATGCCCATCCCAGGTATACATACATGTACAGATATACACCAAGAGCAGACTTAATAATTGGAGGACTTGATAGAGATGGAGATTGAAAAGATTTTTGAAGGTTTTTGTTATGAAAGTGCTTTAGTAGACAAATAGATGAACACATTTCTGTCTTTCCACAATGTCAGAATTCATTGAATGACATTAAGTTCACACGGTTCAATGATTTCATTGGCAGCAATTTCATGTATTCTGGCTAAAGTGAACCAAGAGGTTTGTTGGTTTGGTTTTGAGGTAGACTTTTATATAGTCCAGGTTGGCCTGAACTTCACAGAAATCTCCTCTCCTCTGCCTCCCAAGTGCTGGGATTAATTAAAGGTGTGTGCCACTGTGCCTGACCAATAGTAAGTTCTTTAATTCCCAACAAATTGTCAATGTTGACTTATTACATAGCCTACAGCATAATGTGCCTGTATATCTACATGTATATGTGTGGTTTGCATAATGGGCACAAGTTAGAGAGGCTTCAGGAAAGTTCAGGCAGGTTTCAAAAGTGGGCTAAGCAGGTTTCAAAAGTGGGCTAAGATAGTAGCAAACCAAACAAGCAACTTTCTAGGGTCCAGTTTGTGAGTTCAGCTTCAAGATGGAAAGCCGAGCAGAGTCTGACACAAGAAATGTGGAAAGGTGGACAGGAAGGTAGCTGAGTAGGCAGGGAGACAAACTCAATCAATCAATCTCTCTCTCTCTCTCTCTCTCTCTCTCTCTCACACACACACACACACACACACACACACACACACACACTTGTGCATAAGTAGGTCAGAGTGGGGCTGTGACATCACAGTGTTGGGTGTCTATCACTTTATGGAGTTTAGGAAATTAGACCCCTTTCTCTGGTGTGCCTAATTGTCCTAATACATTCACATTTCCCTACAATCTCAATATACCTCTCAATAAATTTGAAAGACTCCCTTTCTACTCCCAGTTGTGCTGGCTAGGTAGTGCCTTATAGATAGTGTCATTTTCAGGTTCCCCTAAGGGCTATAGTCATCCTTTTCTCTCAAAATGGAACTCTTGAAGGCAAGAAGACATGGCCTGACAAACCACTGTTTCACACAATATGGAGTTGCTTTGAACACACCTGATTTCAACAGTATTGCTTCCTTTGAGTTGGTATTTCAAGCAGTAAAAATAATGCAAATGAACTATCATCTTACTCTAATAGTAAGGTCAATCCTAAATCAATAAAAATTTTTACCAAGGGTATAGAAAAACCACAGAACCCCTTACGTACATTATTAGTGGAAATATAAATGGTGTAGCCACCTTGGGAGACACATAGCATTAATTTTATATTATCAGTTAAACAGTGACTTCAGACTTCATGATTTAAAAAGTAATACAATTATACATCTTAGATTTAAATGTCCAAAAATGCTTCTCATTGAACTTAAAACCAAGGTTTTTGTGGGTTTAGTAATTTAAATAGTACCCACCAGATATTCATGCTTACATAGAATTTTAGCATATAGCCTTATTTAGAAATAAGGAGTTTGGGAGATGATGAAATTAAGAGGTCATTTGGATCAGAGTAGATCCTAAGTCATGTGACTAGTGTGCATTTGAGAGGACAGATGCAGACCTGTGATGAAGAAGGGAAGATTTAGATTGTCCAAAGCCAAGAAATGCCTCATATAGTCATAGGCTAAAATAGCTAATCAATTCTTTCCTAGAGCCGAGGTTATGAGCCTATTGAAAGTGTTCTTCAATTTCTACCCACCTGAACTCTTAAGTGAACACATTGCTTATGCTTTAAGCTTCTGAATTCATGGTCTTTTGTTCAGAAAAGGCAAATACTTACAGAAAGAAAAAGTAGATTAATTGATGACTAGGACTAGGAAAAAAGATTATATAGGCAGATGCCTTTGGATGTATTGGGATTAACTAGTCCAAAGGTAAATTAATGTGATAGTTATATGTCTTTGTGCACGTGGCCAAAAATAGCATTGAATTCTATATTTTTTATTACTAAGTGTTATCCTTTTTTTAAGTTTTGTGCATGTGGGTGTTTTTTGCATTTGTCTGTGTATGACATGTGCCTGGTACCTATGGAGATCAGAAGAGGACATAGGATTCCCTGGAACTGGAGTTATGATGGGTTCTGAGCCACCACTTTGGTTCTGGGATTCAAACCCCAGGTTCTTTACAAGAGTAACAAGTGCTCTAAACTTAATCTGTCTAAACCAAATTCTGTATTTTTAAAAGGTGAATTTTGTGTTACACAACTTAAACCTTAAGAAGGTTAGATAGAGGAAGAAATGAGATGGGTCATCACCATCTTTTCATCATAAGATATCATTACACGTAAATAGCATTAGCATACTTAGAACAACCTAAATTGTAAAAAATGCCAAATGTTGGTGAGAATACAGAACAACTAGAATTCTGACACATTTACCTTAGAATTCAGCATTCTCATTCCTAGGTATTTAGTAAAAAGAAATTAAAGTATGTGTGGGACTGGAGAGATGGCTCAGTGGTTGGGAGGACCTGAGTTCGATTCCCAGCATCCACAAGGCAGCTAACAGCTGTCTGTAATTCCAAGATCTGACACTCTTACACAGTTATACATGCAGGCAAAACACCAATTCACATAAAAATAAAAATTAAAAAGTATATGTAGTCACAAAAGCATGTACCAAATGTTTATAGCTACTTTTTTTCAAAATCCTCAAAACACAGTAAACAATCCAAAAGCCCTTAAAGAGAACTAGAAGTATAGCTCTGTGCTTGCATTCAGGCTTCAACCCTGGTACCTCAATGGCCCAAGCAGCAAAAGGAACCTTCTGTCAGGTGCAGCTACTCAGTACTAAGCAAGGTTAAAATGAACTGTGTCCTGATAAACAGCATGGTAAGTCATGAAGGATTTTGGATGAGTGAAAAGCAAAACAACTAACCTGGCCTGTTGTGTGTGCCTTTGTGCTGGAGAGGTGAAGGCAGATTGATCTCTGAGTTAAGGGCTAGCCATGGTGATATAAAGAATACCAGGAAAGCCAGGGTTACATAGTAAGAGCCTATCTAAAACTTAAAAAATGAAAGAAGTGCTTTGTGTTTTGTGATTGAATTTATGTGGCATTGAAAGGACAAAACTATAAATAGAAATAGATTGTTGTTTGCCTGGGGATGGCAGAGTTGAACTATTAAAGAGGTAGGTAGGGAGTTATTGTGATAGTAGATACCTTGTTTTGTATAATAGTGGTTAAATATATTCATCAAAATTTTATTTCCCCAAACATGAGGTTAGCCATGCAGTGGTAGCCCAACCTTTTATCCCAGGATTTGGGAGGCAGAGGCAGGTGGATCTCTGTGAGATTGAGGCCAACCTGTTCTACAAAGAGTTCCTAGACAGCCAGAGCCATTATACAGACAAACCCTGTCTTAACAAAATAAACAAACCCCCCCAAAACAAACAAACAAAACGGGCTAATTCTAAAGGTAAAAAGCCACGGAGAAAAATGTCACAGAACTGGAAAAATAACTAATAGTACAAACAAAAACTTTAGACCTTAATTTTACTTAAGTTAATAATTACATTGAATTTGACTGGAACAGCATTCCAGTTGTCATATTAAACTTGAACTCAAGTGTATGTTTGTAAGAAATGTGTTATGTATCAAGAGATAGGGTTTCTGCGTTGCTCAGGCTGGTCCCCAGTCCTGGAATCAAGAGATTCCCCCCTCCCCCATTTCAGCTTCCCAAGTAGCAGGTAATAGCCATGTATAGACAAGCCCAACTACACTTTAAAGATAGAAGGTAGTTGTTTTTAATGGTAAAAGGTATATCATGCAATATAATAATCTTGAAATGTGTTTACCAAAAAGTCATCTATTATGTAGTCGCTCCTGCTTTTAAGATTGAATTTTATATGTGAATGTAGGCTACATGTGGGAATGTCTGTAGGAGCCAGAAGAGGGCATTCTATTCTCTGGAGTTACAGGGAATAAAATTAAAGAAGTACATGCCATGTGAGCTATGTTACATGGGTATTGGAAGTCAAACTCTGATCTTTCCAAGAGTGTTCTTAACCACTGAGTCATTTAAATCGCCTGCTCCAGAAATTGTTCTTTAAAATTTAAAAATCTCTTTCACAAATTATTTGGTTGTATGACATGACATCCTGGGTGCTTAAGTAACTCTTTTTATTGTTCACATGTAAACTTCATAATGTAATTTTTCAAACACTGTTAAAAACGTGAAGTTAGCCAGGCAGTGGTGGTTCATGTCTTTAATCCCAGCACTTGGGAGGCAGACACAGGTAGGTCTACAAAGGATAGCCTGGTCTACAGAACGAGTTTCAGGTCAGCCAAGGCTGCACACAGAGAGACTGTGTCTTGAAAACAAACAATTAAAAACCATGAAGGCCAAAACTTTTTAACACAATTGAGTAATTTTTAAGTGATGTAATCAGTGTACACACTGTCAATAATAAGCTGTTACAATTAATTACTTCACTCATTTGTGGCATTTATGTAAAAGAGCAGCAGGTATAGTTGAGATGTAAGCTGTGAGTTTCTGTGTTTTACAGGACAATAGTACTTATAGATTTCTTTTGGCTTGTTTTGAAGTCTAGACAGTCTGGAAGTGAGTGAATCCAGTAGATTTTAGTAATGGGTTTCAAGAGCTAGTGATTCAGTGGGTTTACCTGGTACCATGAGACCTTAAGATCAGTCTTTAGAACTATAAAACAACAAAATTTTAAGTAAACTTCACCCTTAAAGAAGGAAAAACTTGGAGCACTGTGACCTACTTAGAGAAGACATGATTGATTCTTACACAGGGGATTCATTGTAGCTGTTAAACACTTGGGAATAGACAATATTCACTTAAGTGGCTAGAAGTTGGGGAGAAAGAGACCACCAGTGTGGCTGCTCACTAGGTGTACATGCTCAGAATTTTAAGGAAATATGGAGAATTTTATGTAAGCACAGCTGACATATAAAAAATGAAACAAAATGGCCAAAGTAAATCTAAGCTTTTACAACTGTCACGTATCACTCTAAAAAGAATACTTTATACTATATTTTTGTGTTCTGGTTCCAAGTTGCTTAAGTAGAACATTAAATTTCTTTACATTAATGAGCAAAATGTTATCCAAATTTGACATTATTGAGGCCTTAAAGGATTTTAACCTAAGGTGAGATGCTGAATCATATTTACTCCTGTTTGAGTATATTAGTTTTACAAATGTTTTCATGCTCCAAATACGATGTATCCATACACGCATACATTGGGTTTCATTGTTGCTCTGTGGTCTCCAACTGCCCCCACCTTTGGTTGTTTTTGCATCTACTGTAAACAGTTTCTAAGAAGGCAAGGCCTGAAGAGGTGACTTCACTGAACTATTCTTGGTGCCCAGCACAACAGTTTCGGTGATTTGACACCTCCATGGGCATGAGGCACAATTATACATATAGCCATACAGGATAAATACTCCTAAACATAAATAAAAACTAGACTTAAACAGAAAAATAAGGCAAATAGGGCTATGGTTGTACTCCTGAAAGAGTGCTTACCTGAGCTTCATGTCCAGCACAAGATGTCTTCAAATATCTACTGATAGTGCTGCTAGTATTAGGAATAAACTGTTGTGTGGATTTCCAGCAGGATTTGCCTTAACAGGTTTGTTTTTAGTATGTAGTAAAACTTATTTGAGCTATTAAAAGTTAAAGTTATGGACCACTTTTTAAGGCAGAACAAACAGTTTTGTTATCAGTTAATCTTAAACTCCTTTTAATCCTTTATAGACACAGAATGATTTGCTTTCATTACATGTTCTTTCTTAAAAATGCTACTGTTGCATTATTTATTCACAGGTGATTTTTAAACTGACATTTTTCAAAGTTCTCAGATATGTGTTCTGTTTTCTGAAATTTTTATGCTGAAACAGTGAGGTGTCCTGGAATATGACTTTTTAATATCACTTCTATAAGTGTGATTTTGTTACTGGTTTACTTTTCTCAACAAATAGGTGTAAATTATTTTTCATAATTGACTTATTTTCTACTTACATAGGCAAAGGAGATGGTCAGGTTTCCCAATAGTTCTGGATTGTCCTCAAGAAAAAAATGTACAAATTTACATTCTCATCTGCAACATATATGAGTACTATTTACTATCTCTTTGTTAATATTAAGCATTGTAAGTATTTGATTAATAATTGCTGTATCTGCATTTTAAACTATAAGCTACAAGAATAATTTTAGCATTTATTAAAGGATAATATTCTGGCCATGGTTTATTTGTCACTAAATGTGTGCCGTTGTATAAAAGCTGTAAGTAGAATTTTGTTTGAATGTTTGCAAAACTTGCTTATAAGTGGTAGTATTTTAAGAATATAAAGTCAAAAGAATTGAATTTGTCAATCATGCAAAAATGGCTGCGTACTCTTCTTAATATTTTAACAAATGAAGTTAATTATCTTTTATTGAGTACATTTTGGTTTGTTCCAGTAGCCGGATCGAGCTGGGGGATGTGACACCACACAATATTAAACAGTTGAAGAGATTGAACCAGGTCATCTTTCCAGTCAGTTATAATGATAAATTCTACAAGGATGTGCTAGAGGTTGGCGAGCTAGCAAAACTTGGTATGTATTGTTTTCCTTTTTTAAAATTTGTATTCTTAAACTATATTTGTTTAATATTGGAACAAATAATTAAGGTTTCTTTTTTTATAAGCAGAGGAAGTTGAAGTGTTACAGATTTTTGAGAAAGATCATTATTGATTTGACTAATGTCCTTTTGTGGGGGGTTGTACCTATGAACACACACACACTACAGTGACCCACCTATGGACGTAAGAGTACAGCTTAAGGGGCTTGGTTCTAGTTTCCACCATTGTAAATTCTGACAGTTGAACTTAGGTTTCCAGGCTTGGTGGCAAGCACCTTTATCTGCTGGGCCATCTCCCTGGCTCCTAAACGTTTTCTGTTACTTAATGTGAGCCTGTGTGTTCATTACTACTAACCTTCTTCAGACAATGTAAATCTTGAGGATTAGTACTCTCATAAGAGTAGCTGGTTAAAATCTGATGCCTATAACAACTTTTATTTTTTAAAGTAGCTGATTAAATAAAATGTTGAAATTTACATCTTTGTATTTTCTGTGGCAGCATATTTCAATGATATAGCTGTAGGTGCAGTGTGCTGCAGAGTGGATCATTCACAGAATCAAAAGAGACTTTACATCATGACACTAGGATGCCTTGCACCTTACCGAAGACTGGGAATAGGTAAAATTATGTAATTTTTTTTATTCTTTTGTTTTAAGAAAAGCAGGAAGCCAGGAGTTGGTAGAGAATGCCTTTAATTTCAGTACTTGGGTGGCAGAGACAGGTGGATATTTTGAGTTTCAGGGCAGCTAGACATAAATAGAGAATCCCGAAACCTGATCACAAAAAAACAAAAGAAAAGAAACTGGGAAGGGAATACTGAATTGTGAGAAGTAACATGAAAACTGTTGCTTAATATTCATTTGGAAGTCCCACAAATTTGCTCACATTTTATTAGTCTAGGATTGTTTGTAATATGCATTTTTTATGAAAAGCTCTTCTAGTGGTTTTAACATTGTAACTTACACAGTGAGAACATTTGGGGAAATAATGGATGTCTAGTTGTCCTCTAATTCTGTGCTAAGATTTAGTAAACATAGCAAGTAGATGTCAGATTTTAAGGTTGCAAAGTTGCTTATTTATTGTTTATCTTACTAATAGGAACTAAAATGCTAAATCATGTCCTAAACATCTGTGAGAAAGATGGCACTTTTGACAACATCTATCTGTGAGTACCTAATGTTCATATACGTGTTTGATAAATTACCCATCTAAATCTCTGCCAGAAACTTTGAGATCTACCCATTCACTGTATATTTGACTGAAAACACCATTAAGGTATAATAAAAGGAAGGTTAGAGAGTTTCTCTGATGAGAGCATTGGCTCCTCTTCCAGAGAACCCCAGTTCCATTACCAGCGACCACCCACATAGTCTCAAAACCATTTGTAAATACAGTTCCAGGGTATCATGTGCCCTTCCCTAATACATAAGTGGTACATAGGCATATTTACAGACAGAAATGCTCATACCCCTAAAATAAATTTTAGAAAAAAATAAAGCTCATTCATTTAAGATGTCATAAATCCATGTGAAAGAGCATACTATTTACAGATGACCTATTCCTATCCTCCCATGTCTTTTAAACTGACCTAACTTACTTAGGAAGCCTAGAAAAAAGAAATTCCTACAGAAGTCTTTATTCTGTTTAGGGAATGGTGTATATGTTCCTCTCAGGACAACTTTATTTTTAATTTTTATTTTTAATTTGGGGTTGGTGAATTGTGGGTGGAAAATTGAGGTAATATGAAACTATTTTTGTTATATTTTGCTTTTAGTTATATATAAGGAACCTAAGGTAAAATCGGTATTACAATTCAGGTAGTCAGAATTTTGAGACCATTAATACCATTAATAATTGATACATTTTACTCAAGGTTATCAGCAACATACTTATTTATAATAGAGTTTAATCATCAAAATTAGAAGTAATGTAGTTGAGATTATACTTCTCAGAAGGCCACAGTATAAAGATCCGAGACAATTTGATGTGGCTCGTGTCTTTAATCCTAGCACTTAGACTCAGCAGGCAGAGGCAGGTGGATTCCCCTGAATTCAAGGTCAGCCTGTTCTACAAGTAAGTTGCAAGGAATCCAGGGAGAGACCCTGTCCTCTACCAACCAACCAACCAAAGAGTTGAGACAAAAATCACAACAGATTGTTTTCATATTATGCAGTGTCTTTCTGAAGAGTAAAGAAACAAAACTCAAGAAGATATATTTAGGCAGTTTAGACTGTAGTGTATTTTTGTTGTTAATTGTTTTGGTTTTAGTGTTTATATTTCAGGAAGGGTAATGTAAATGAGTATAGGTACTCAAGGAGGCTAGAGGCATCAGTAATCTCTGAAGCTGAAGTAACAAGTGGCTGTATGCTACCTAATGGCAATGCTGCTGGGAACAGAATGCTGGTTTTCTGGAAGACTGAGCCTTACAATGGTTTAACCTTTATTAAGTATAAGAATAAACACTGATCCTCCTAATCTCAGCCATCTGCCTGCAAGTGAGGGAATTAGGTTAAAAGTATAAAATTGTCATCAGGTTTACTGATTTGAATTGACTAATATTTGTTAAATATTGAAAATTACAAAATGTTTGTAATCTACCTCTGACTAATTTGAAGCTATCTGTGGTTAAGACTTGAAAACTGATGAAACTATCTTTTATATATATGTATATCTGTGTGTATATATACCTTGTATCTCAGGCATGTCCAGATCAGCAATGAGTCAGCGATTGACTTCTACAGGAAGTTTGGCTTTGAGATTATTGAGACAAAGAAGAACTACTATAAGAGGATAGAGCCTGCAGATGCTCATGTGCTTCAGAAAAACCTCAAAGTCCCGTCTGGTCAGAATGCAGAGACACAAAAGACAGACAACTGAACAAATTACAAATGAACTTTCTTGCACTTGCTTGTCGCCAAATAAAAGAAAGACCCATTGACTCCCCTCCCCCTTTTCTTCAGCTTTCCTCCCTTGTTATTCCTCCTTTCTTTCCTCTTAAAGTTTTTAATACTTTCAAGGACTCTTAAAAGTGATCATGTTTGGATTGTTTTAGTTCTGTCTCTCTCTCTCTCTCTTTTTTTTTTTTTTTTGTGAGGTGGTTGGGTTGAAGGAAGAAGATAGATCTGTATAGTTTTATACTTAAGGTGCCCCCCCAAATTGGGTGTCAGATGATTTCAATTTTTTACCTTTTTTTTTTTTTTTAAGCATCCTGCTTTCACATTGAAGGGCAGAGCCTAACAATATTTTATTTCAAAAAACAAGAAGCAGTAGCAATATCTTGTTCTCTAATTCATAGACAAGCTCAGTGTATTTGTGGTACTTTGAGTTTTAAAGACTATCTGTGGGATGCTGATCCTAACATTGCCTTCACTCTGCCTTTAGTCCTTCGAGCACTCTCAGGAGTTGGACCATTGTTATCCTTGTGAGAAAATACTAAGCTTACTTAGGTTTTTAAAGTAGTTTTTCTCCCCTATTTGCTCATGGCTGGGGCAGTTTGTGTAGGTAGTATTAGACTTTGGTCAGAGTATTTCAGTTAAACTGCTATTTTGCTGATGAGTGAGTTGCTTGTTAGCAGGTGTTTTTTGTTTTCTGTTTTCCTTCTTTCCTGCTGTTAATCTTGTTCCTAGAGGCATTCATTAACTTGTAAAGTGTGGGCTGGTGAAATTAACTAATATCCCAGCTAGCTATATGGCCTTTAACTTACCTAAAGAAGATTGTTATAATTGATTTTTCCTCTCTTGTTTTTCAGTAAGCCCAGTAATAGTGTAACCTTATAAGTGGAGTTTTGTCCTTATAAGCCAATACCCCTAAATAAAACCTGAAGCAAGTGTTTCTCTTGGACATAAAAACTACATAAAAAGCTTAGATGGACTTGTAACACATTAAATGTATTTAATGTCAACTAATACAGATTGTTAAAGTATGGTCATCGAGCATTTGATAATATATGAAAGAATTTCTAGACAGTATTTTTGAAAATAACAATGTTATGCTATTGTTTATCTGTTGGAGAACATCCCAGATTTGCTTACACTCTGTGCCTACAATGTTGAGCTTAAAGATGTGGAATAAGAGGAATCGGTAGACAAATTCCTTCTATTCTTGGAACAGCAGAAGTATAAAGTATTAATACACATATCACTGTGACCTCCAATTGATAGGTGTCATTAACGCCAGATCATTTTCAGGCACATTGGGAGTGGCTCTTAAGGATTGAGAACTTTAATGTGGAGACATGTGAGGTACTCAATTTTCTTCACATTATCTCATCTCAGAATACATGGCATTTCTTAGATTGTCAGTAGTCATCAATGGCTCAAGAAATGTTCTCAATAGTCCTTAAAACAATAGAGTGTATATTTTCTTTCATTTGACATTAAAAGGAAGTATATTACATCCTCTTAGGAAAATTGTGGTATGAAAGTCTTATTTCCAAATAAGTTAAATGAAAAAATAATCTCACAAGATGCTTATGCACACTTTATAACTCTTAATTTTTTCATTTGAGAATGTGAAAATACATAAAGTGGACTTCAGTAGTCTTGAGTGCCAAGAAAAATTACAGACAAGGAGTGTGGTTGATGAGTGGGTGGATGGATGTATATGGTAGTGAAATTGTAGAAGTACTATGCTGATTTCTGGGGTATAGTTTTCCTAGACAGTCCACATCTAAGTTCGGAAGAAAAGTTTAGTATTAAGCACCTTTCCTTTCACGAATAAGCTTCAGCTTGCTCTTGCCAAGAGAGAGGGCAAAAAATGATAGCAAAATTAGTTTGAAGAAGTCAGCCATTTTGTAAAATTCCAGATAGCAAAATAGATTTTGATATATATAAAAAGAGTTTTCTGAGATGACACTGCCTCTATTTCTATAACCATTTCACTTGGACTATCTTGAGTAGTCCTATGAATGTATCCCTAAATGTGGTTATTGAAAACCGAATAGCTGCCTCACAACAATTAAGTACATGTTATTTAAAGAGGAGGAACAAATAATAAAGTTTGAATTGAGTGTGTAGGCTCCCTATTATTATAGTTTCTTTTTCCACACTAGTCAGTGATTTAACCTAAATCTTAAATGTATGTAAAGGGTCAATTGTCCTGTATCAAAGTTGCATTAAATAATTCCATCCACTTACATAAGGGGAAGATATGGGAGAGGTAGGAAATGGGACTAATTCATTTGCCTGTGAGTCAGGAAATAAGTAACACCCCATGTTGAGTTTGTGGTTTTTGGTTTGGGTTTGTTTGATTGGTTTTTTTTTCTCTTTGTTTTTAATATATGATAAAAAATAATCTTTGAGATAAAACAGTAACTCTGTTAACTGGAAGATAGCACACTATCTCTACCACTTTTTTTTCAGGACAGATTGTTTTTACTGCGGGATAAATAGGTTAAAATTATTCTCTATGCTATTTGAATTTAGGTTCTAAAGTAAAGAATCTGTAGAGAAATCTATGCAATATATAATTTGTCAAGATTAATTTTCATCTGGGGAAAGGAGTTCCTAAGTGTCTCCAAAGCAGGTTACTCATTAATTGAAGGTCCTCCAAAAAGAACTATTGGAAAGCATGGTATGTGGTGGTGGAAAAGGGAAACTCCCTCAGTTTTTGGAGGGAATATCTTTAAAGATACTTAAGTGGCTACGTTTACTTGGTGCGGTTACAAATTAAACTTGTCAATTTTAACGTTGCTGTTACATCTGAAATAAACTTATGTGATGTTCTGGTAGTGATCTGTCTGTAAATGTCATGAAACTCGTGCTGAGTTTTACAGTCTGCAACTATAAGTAATCATGCTGTAATGTGGTTCATACTGTTTTATATTTCTTCAAAACCTAATTTAAAACTCATGAAAATAGTCCAGGTATAATCAGGGCATGCTAATTCAGACTTTGATTAAAATAAAAAAGAAAGGAAAAAAAAAAAAAAAGCAGGCAACCTAGCCAGACCAGCTTCACTTAGCAGAAGGCCCAGACTTACACAGCTATAGTCAGGGGTTGGACTGAGGCTTAGGCTCATCTGAGAGGGCATCTCAGCCTGGAAACTATGTAACTAGCACCAGAAAGAAGAATGCGGGGCAATTCTGCTGCTTCACTCCTCAGTTTCAAGTCTGTTACATTCCTGTATCATCTCACTGTGTTGTATGTGCCTACAGGATTTGTATTTTCTACCCCCTCCTTTTTTGCATTCAAGATTATGAAATTTTGCTGTGAGTCCTGCTTTTCCTTTACTTGTTCCTGTTCACCCTGGTCCCCCCCAAATGTATTAGCCCTAAGTCTACATTATTATTAGAAAAACTAAACACAGAGAAATGGTGTTATAAATATGACCAGTATTGTCAGATGAAGGAAAAAGAACCACTGGCCAATATATCTATTTTATTCCGAGTGAAAGAAAGATAAGATCTACAGAGGAGTCTATTACTGTATTTTGAAAACTTTCTTAATGGGATTAACAGGTGTTTAATTTTTTCAGTCAAGATCGTCTGAATTAGCAGAAAAAACAAACAAACAAACAAACAAACAAAAACCAGAACAATGATCATTGTGTGTGCTTTAGTTAATCATATTACTCCACAATTTCAGTTTCAAACAACGCGTTTGTTGGATCCATAATTTCCCAACCAAGCAATGTGTCACTTCACTTGCTTCTGCTATAAGATCTTATGCCATCAAGTATCATCCCAGGCTGCATTTTCTTGAAAACATGGTAAGTCTAGAGGAGCTACTTCATCTCACTTACATGGCTTTTGAGTCTCAGTTTCTCATTATGTGAGTATTTTTACTGGATTGCCTAACCTCACAATCCTAAACCTAGGAATCATTTGGAACATAAAGTTCATATAAAACACTTGATACTTAAAGAAAGCCTAGTTACTGTTCTTAAAAATTATGATCTTTATGTTATGTTGTGATGAAAATTTAAAACTAGCATTTGGGAAGAGGTACTACTGGATAAGTCCTGTCCTCAACAATTCAAGGCATATGGATTAAGTTGAATTAAAACATATAGCTATAACTTTAACAAGATACTGATTGAAAGAGTTTTTCTGTCAACTAAACTTCTAGAGAGTATCTATTTAGTTTCTCTGAGAAACCATATTGGCAACATGAGGAATTACTCCTAAAGATTTGAGCAGTATTGAATTTTGCTTGTCATTAGCAATCTCCCATACTAAAGAAAACTATCAGGTACTACTTATGTCTCAAATGATTTTTATGAGTTTATTAAACACCTGTCTTTTGAGCTCTGCAAATACAGTAATGATCAAAAGACAGGGTTTTCTCTTTGTAGCCCTGCTGAGCTGTCCCTAGGCCATACTGTTCTACTGTAAGTAAAATGTCTAAATAAATGACCCTTGAGGGAGACAGGTACTTGTGAGACTAGATTTGAATTCTTGATCCACCTATTTCCTAAATGTTTGTTTCACAGGTATATACTATCATTTTGGCTGGCTGAAGGTTTACTGTACAAAAGTGGCCAACAAACAAAAGTTCTCTCATCAATCTTGAATTTGCTTTACTGTTACAAAGTGATATGGAGGGAACAACTTCTTTACAAACTTTTTTTTTTTTTTGTAGGCATTGCTTCCAATATAAACAAGCTTTTAATAAGGTTTAAGAGGCTGGTGAATTTAAAAGTCAAAAGAAAAGTTCGGGATTTATGCATCATAAGCTATGTATCGTGCTTATGATTGTATCAAACCTAATTTGTTTCTCTAGATTGATGTAGCTTTATTCTATTCTTATCGTTAATCAAGCTACAACTTAAAATTAGCAAACTGGCTCAAATCTGGGTTTTTGTTGTTTAGTAGGTTATAGATTTCCAACATTTTACCATTTGGATCAGGAGAAGAGGCTGAAGCAATAAGCTTTAACTTAAGACCAAATTGGTTACGTAGATAACTGTTTAAAAGAGAAATCTTAATTTTTAAGTTGTGTGTGTGAATACTGTGTGTAGCTCATGTGTGCTTGTTGTCAGAAGGGGGTGTCAGATCCTTTGAAATGAGTTACAGGTGGTTGTGAGCCACTATAGGGATACTGGGAACCAAACACAGGTTCTGTGTAGTAAAAGTGGTAAGTGCTCTTAAATGCTGAGCTATTTTTCTAGCGTGTCTTTATTATTTTGTGGTCTAGTTACAAATAATTTCCAGTGATAGATGACAGTTGACTCCAAGAATAACTTTTAACATATAAACAGATCTGTTAAGACTTCTGTGAAGTGTAACTTCTATAACTACTTTCTAACCTAGTAACCAACGCACCTTTTGTATTATCTATAAGGTATCAAAGGCACACATGGCTTATAATGTGTACCCTGGGCCAAATTTAGAGCATGAATACTGAATTGCCACTACTTGCTGGGGGTGATTTTGTAGTTTAATAGTATAGTATGCTGGCTTAGATGATGAAATTTGGTCATGGAGTATACCCAGAATGAATCTGCCAGTGACTGATTGTGAAAAGACAGTGTAGCCCTGGCCTAGAGATTATTAACACTAGTAAGCATTACTCCTTTTGTTTTTCAATATCTGAGATTGAACTGAATGCTTTGCAATGTTAGGGTTATGACTGATCTCTAAACATCACCCCCAGTATCCTCTATCTAGGAAACATGTCTAAAAAAGGTTTTCTCAGGGTCAGTACAGAGGCCAGTGCAATTGTGAGACAAGACCATATCTTGAGCTGTCAGAACTTGGCAGCAACATCCAAGTGGGGCTAATTTAGGAGACAAGACAGATTATGAGGCTTATGGCAGTTCTAGAAGTCCACTGAGGCTAAGCAGTGTGTGGTATGGTCAGGTTCCAATCTGCAAGGTCTTGAAACAAAGCTAGCAAAGTGACCCACAGATGTTGGAGGTGCCTGTCTAATTTGCTGATTCTGCTTCACTTATTCACCTCAACAGACAGATTATAGGTGACTGTAGTGTTTGATGGGGGTACTAGGAACTGGACCTGAGTCATCTATAGCAGCAAATGCTTTTAACTGCTGAGCCATTTCCAGCCTCTGGCTTTTTTTTTCTCCCCCTGAGAACATTTTACATGATTCCAGGTAATACATTTTTCACATTTCTTACATACCTGAAAATTTAGCATAGTCTAAGTAACTCATTTCTTAGTCACAAGAAAATTAAAATATATTGAACCAAAAAGCTATGGGATATAGTTTTAGATACTGCTTAAAGTATACTGTTGAATATATATATATACACAAAGTCCTTGAGTCTAGTTTGTTAATACTTTGAGATACGGTGTGTTAAACCTAAACAAAGTTAAATGAAGGAATTTATAGCAGGCATTTGTTAATATGAAAGTAAAACTATATTGGGAAATAAAATTACTACTCCCCTCCCCCAAAAAAGTGACTATGGGTCATTTGTATTACAGCTTATTTATAAATTTTGTGAAATAAATATCACAAGATGGCTCAGTAGGTAATTGTTCTTACTGTAAAGCCTGATTGAAGTTCAGTCCCTAGAGCCCACACGTGAATAACACACACATGTTTGGTTTTTCAAGACAGGATTTCCCTGTAGCAGCTCTCCTGGAACTCAGGGATCTGCCTGCCTCTGCCTTGAGAGTGCTGGAATTAAAGGCATGGGCCACCACTGTCGAGCTTACAAGTGAATGTCTAAAATATATAAAACCAGTTTTCATCTAGTATTGCCCAACCCATTTTATGAGGAGCACAGTGTAATGTGTAGGATTGGGAAGAAGGTGAAAGCTGCGCTCAGCATTTATGCTGTTAGTCATAGTCCAGTGCTTAGAAGTTTCAAGCATGCAATTTGGAAAGAAGTAAAATAGTTTTTATTTTCAGTTGATATGATTAGCCAAAATGCTGGTAGTGGGTTTTGGAGAACTTCACTACCTGTGTTCACATCTTAACAAAGTTGAAGAAAGTGAAAGTGGTGTCATTGTCAACAAACCAACCAGTAGAATTGAGTATATATATCTGCACTTTGCATGATCACTTGACTTTGTCAAAGAACATGAAAGAATATTCCGGTCAACAGTCATGTAGGGAAAATTGTATTTGCCAATACTCATATCACAATATGCAAAAAGTGATTTAAAAATAAAAAGCATGGGGCTGGAGAGATGGCTCAGTGATTAAGAACACTGTTCTTCCGGAGGACCTGAGTTCGATTCCCAGCATCCACATGGCAGCTGACAACTGTCTGTAATTCCAAGATCTGACACCCTTACACAGTTATACACACAGGCAAAAACGCCAATTCACATAAAATAAAAATAAATTTTTTTTTAAAAAAAAATAAAAAGCATGGTGGCTCAGTCCTGTAGTCATAGCTGAGCAACACCAACATGGACAACTGTGAGAACAAATCAGAAGGAATGAAAGCTGGTTGTAGAGGTCGTTGCAGAACTCTAGGACTACCTAGAGAGACCCTGCTCTTCCTAAAGGATCCAGGTTCAGTTCCCAGCATCCACATGGCAGCTCACGGCCGTCTTGCTCCAGTTCTAGGGTATCTGACAACTGCACACCAATGAACATGAAGGGTTTTTGTTTTTAATGGTACCACAGTCATGATCCATAAGTAATTTGTAAAGTGGACTTAACCAATAGTGTTTTCTGGCCTTGAACTCAGGCAGGCAGATTCACCTACCTGCTTCCCAATCAATGCTGGGCCTGACAGGCAGTCCTGGAGCACACCTTTAATCCCAATCCTTGAGAGGCAAGAGTCAGGTGGATCTCTTGAATTTGAGGCCACCTTGGTCTAGAGAGTAGTTTCAGGCCAGCCAGGGCTACACAGAGAAACCCTACCTGAAACACAACAACAAAACAAACCACAAAACCATAAAGACGTTTTGTTTTATGATATAAAAATGGCACTCAACCCATGAGGTAACAAACATCCTTTGAGACTTGAGGAAACATTAAAGAGGGTGGTAAATTTACTTTCAATTAGAAATTCACTTGCATACATTTTGTGTTTGTATGTCCAACAAAAATTGTCACCTGGCCACACAGTTACTATTTCATGAGCAAATTCAAAGAGAACTTGAAGGGCTTCTGGAACAGTAAAACTTTATGTTGACATTTTAAGAATGGATTTCTAAATGAAAAGACTTCTATTTCTGTTGCATCTAAGACTTAACTGGCTAAGATCTTACATCCTGATTTCTGGAGAACAGGCAGCAATGGCATGATAGATTCCTAATAAATGGAGAAGAAAATGGACTATGATGACATGATGAGAAGTGTGCTGAGTTGGCATCTCTATTGTGACCTTCGCTGTTTTACCATGGGCACTCATCTGTGTGATGTTGAGGCAATGGTTGCTTTCTCTGGCCCGGATTTTCTTCTTAAGTGTAATGACAACAGCTATATTATTTTAGGATGATTATGTGGATGAAACAGATTAGTAAATACAAGCCCTTCTTATAAAATGCAAAACCTGAGTGACAGAATTGTTGAAAACATAGGCACAAGCTCCGAAGAACCTTTATAAATCAATGTGATGCTTCTAGAGATTAAGATAAACTATGATGTTGAAAAAAGAAACCTCTACTAAAAACTGTATATGAAAATATGCTCAGCAGCACTATTTGAAAAAGTGGTGCACATGTGTAACACTTATAATCCCAGCACCAGGAGGCTAAGGTAGGAAGTTCACTAGTTTAATGATGTCCTGATCTAGTGAGATTGTCCCATAAGCTAAGGCATGGCAACAGCTTAGTGTTAGTGATGGTGTGGACTATCTGGACCCTTCATATACTGCTGTTGGAATTGCCCTCTGGATATTTCTTCCAGAAACATGGAAATAAACACTTGTACTGTTCATACTCAGAAAGCAAAAGATAGGCCTCTTAAACAAGACAGCCTAACTCAACAAAAACAAGTTTGATGAGTGGGATTGCAGGCAAAAGCCATGCAATGTAAACCTAGCTATGCAATTCTTTGTAGCAATTGGACTATGATTACACTACATTACATTACAGTAATGCATGGCAGCAGGCCAAAACCCAGGGGTCCTGGTAACAGAGGATGTAGGCAGGTGGAAAAGGGATGCACTGAACAGAGACATTTCTTTCAATGATTGCTCATCAGAGCAAGGAAGGAGCAGGTGGAGCTAGCCTTCTGAGCAGCTTAGCTGCCCAGAGCTGCTGCTGAAGCTCAGTGTCCAAGCCATATCAGCAGGCTCCTTTAATGAAATGAATCTGAGGGTGCAAACAAGTAACAAGCTATTATACACCATGCAAATCTTTCAGTATCACAGAGGCTTTTCAGGTAAGTGGGTAAAAGTCAGATTAAGTCTGAAAGACTTTACCTGTAGACAGACCAGCTTTACTTGGCTTATGTATGTTATCAATCTGGACACCAAGCACATACCAGCTACCCTAATGTGGTATCATCTCAACCTCTCATGCTAAATGTTGAATAAAGCTAATTTTCAAAGACCTCTAGTTGAGATTTGGACTTCATTTTTTTTACATTTTATTTATGTTTGTGCACATATGTATAATCCATGTATGGAAGTTACTGGACAACTTGGAGTCTGTTCTATCCTTCCACTATGTATGTTCTGGAGATCAAACATCATCTGGCTTGGAAAGTGGCCACCTCACCATCTCACTAGTTCAGGAGTTGGACTTCAATTAGGAAATGAGGATTAAAATTAAAAATTAATATTCTGACCTTAGTCAATCAGAAATGATTGAGTTTCTATCTTTAAATCATGTTTGTATGGCATTAATAAAAAGCTCAAAAATTGTTAAATTCTGTTTTCTGAATCATTAAAACTTTGTTTTGCATCTGGATGTAGTGGTTCACCATTTTAATTCCACTCATTCAAGATGCAGAGGCAACTAGATCTCTTGAGTTCAAAGACAACATAGTCTACACAACAAAACAACAAAAACCCAACATGTTTGATTTTGACTCAGAATCAAATGTAGTTCATGAAGTTGAATGTATCCTGGATTTGTTATTTGTTACCCATAAAACCTTACATTTTTACATATAGCTGGACATATGTTAACATAGTTTCATGGATGTGTTATTAGTATTACTGTTGCAGCTCTGAATCATAAGGTCTCTGTTGCTTGATCTTGGGAATGACAAATCCATTCAAATGCTAATTAAAACTTACTGCCCTGGTCCAGGTTAGACAAGGAAGTGAAAAAAAATCAGACTGCTTATTAGCACCAGTTTTGAAGCAGGGGTAAAGGTAAAACGGACTGTTTACCTTTCCCTAAACACAACGTCTGTTTCCATTATATATATGCTATAGATCTGACCATAACTGGATATGAAGAGCTCATAAATCTTTCACCACCACTAGGTGGAGGACCCGACACCTGGCTCAGGGAGACAAGGCTTGTGAAATGAAACAAAACTAGAAAAAGGTAGTTGGGACCACGGTTTGAGAGCTCCAAATGCACCTTCAGAGGACTCTGAAGTCTCTGGTCCTAACTTTAGGATTCCAATCTCCATCTTCCAAAGTCACATACTCCTCTCTTATCTGAGGGCTCTGGGGCATTTCTGAAAATGGCCTTTATGCTCTCTGGCAAATAAAGAATGTTAGGACTCAACAGTTTACGAATTTCAGCAGCTTCGGATCTGCAAAGATCTTGCACTGAAATGGAAGTCTGGACAGAACTGAATTTTCCACTAATGTTTCCCACCTTCTGATCCTCCAGGCTAAAGGAACCTGTCTATCTCCGAAAGCCTCTTATGCCCTTCTCCTCCTCACTTTTTCCACTTCTAAGTTCTCACTTACCAGAATAGGATGCAAAGAAGTTTCTTAAAACATCGTTTCTAGCTTCTCAAAGCGTTCCCTTTAAGGAACCAGGCCTACCTCTTTCTCATTCACCTACTGGTTTTCCTTTCTGCCCGTCACTCTACCTTTAAGAATATTTCCTGTTCTTTCAACCCAACTTGCACACCTCCGCCCCCCGGCCGTGTTCATTGGGCCGCCTGAGGCCTGTTCCCTCCTTGCTTTTCCCTCCATCTCCTCCCGCCCTCTCGCCTAGCGCAGCTGCATTCCGGCCGCTAATTGGCTACGGCGGCAGACTCCCTAGCACCTGATTGGCAGGCTAGTCGGCCGGGGCGGGCCCGCGGCGCATCCAGGCTAGGCTGTGCGCCCGAGGAGCGGCGACCGCGGGCGGGGCGGGAGGGGCGGGGGGAGGGGGGCTGGGAAAGTTGAGGCCGATCTGCCGCCGGGTCTCCGGCCTCGAGGGCTCGGGCTCGCTGCGGCGGCGGTGGCCGCGAGGAGAGACGGCAGGGGCGGGGGGAGAGGAGGGCCCGGGCCCGCGCTCCCCCAGCCCCGGAGAAGCAGACGGCGGCTGCGGACCCAGAGGCTCGCCTGGCCCGCCACACACCGCTGCCTTCCGCTCCTGGGATCATGACCCAGGCGGGGGTAGCCGCCACTGCGGCCGGGAGCGCGTCGCGGGCCGGTGAGTGGCCGCGGGAGGGGACGCTGACAGCCTGGGCCGCGGCTGCGGGGGCGGCTCCGGGGGGCGGCCCCGGGCTCAGCTCCACCCACCCCCTCCGAGCAGCGGGAGGTAAGGGCTAAGCTAAGTGTCCCTCCTTCCTGGGGACCCCGGAGCGCCCACCTTGCCCTGGGAGAGCGCCCTCTTCACCCCGGCCTGCCCGCACCCTTGGTGCCAGGCCCGCGGGGGCTCGCTCTGCACCGGTGCGCGCCGGCGGACAGAGGCCCCATGCTATCCTGGGTGCATAAAGAACTGGGCAGCCAGGTCCTCGCCGGGTGGCCTTTGCCCATCTCCCTCACCTTTTGCCATCTCTTCCACCTCTCTTCTTGTCTTCTGACTTTCTTTCTCACCCACTGGTCAAACTCGTGTTGCTTGCTTTGGGAACTTTCACCCCTGTGTCGGAGAGTTAGGCTGGCGGTTTCTTTAGAAGCCCATCTTTTTGCTTCTGAACAGTACTACTCCAAGCAAATGACTAGCTCTTCTGATTTCATATTTCCTGAACAAGCATGAGGTTTCTGGGCTCTTGCCGAGATTGGATATTTTAACCATTGAAGATTTTTTTCTCTCTTGAAAGTCTTTTTGCTTTTATTGACCTCATCTGCAGATAAGAGATCACATACAACTAACTGCCAAATCCTAACTAATGTTCAAATAACATTTTGTCACTAAGTAGAGTGAAATAACGTGCCGGACAGTTCTAGCTAACTTTCCAGACAACAGTGGGCAGATTTCTTAAGGAAACTTTATGGTCGGTATACCCTTCAGCATCTTACCCCGGTGGCCAGATAGACTTGCTTTTTGTCAGCTTAGTGACGTTTTTCTTTCTTCCCCCCAGGACTCCTGATTTGCTATGTAGATACTACAATTCCATTTGTTTGGGAAGTACACTGAAAGTATTTGTTGCAAAATAAGTCAGATACATTGTATCATTCCACTTTCTGAAACCAAGAACATGAAAGCCTTGTCTAGGAAGTCGCACCAAAGGCCCACCAGCTACATGTGACCCAGAATAACCATGAATGTAGTCCAACACAAAATTGAAAACTTATTTAATGCCTTAGTTTTCCCCCCCTTAATCTGATTGTGTGGCTCTCGAGGGTGAACCCTGTAAATGACAATGTTGTGTCACAGTGTCAAAAGTCTGGGCACCTGGTCTAAGCAGTATGACTTAGATGCTCCAGGTATTTAAAAGTAGTTTTGTGAAGCTTGGGCATGGATGAAATTTAGAACATTTCCTGATACAAAAGCACTTTCATACAGTGTAGTAAAGGCCACTTAAAATAGCTATTTTCTAGTTTAGTTATCTATTGAGCATCACAAAAGGGTTTTTGTTTGTTTGTTTTTAAACCACAGATTTTACCTTGAGCTGGTTGTTCACTCTGGAAAAAAAACAACAACAAACAAACAAAAAACTGTTTAACTCAGATTAGAAGAGAAGCTTCCACGGGTAGCAAGCCCAGGACCTTTAAACCCAGGTTCTAGTGTTATCTCACATCGTTCCTTCCTGTGGTCAAGCTCAGTGGTTCCTAAACTAGACTGTTTGTTGTAGCCACTCTGTTTAACTTTGATCTGCTGGGAGATAGGCTGTGAGTATTTGCGTCTTAAAGCCCTCCAGGCCATTCTGCTGGGCAGCAAGGGCTCAAAATTACCTTAAGCTTGGTACAATGTCCAGACTGTTCTGCTTGCATTCCAGGGTTTTCCATGGCAGGCCTTCAGTTGTGCATTCAACTTTTGCCCCAAAGCCTTCTGTGGAAACCTTTGGACCCCCTCACTCCCACAGATAATGCAATTTAGATCCCTGCTGTTGCTAATATGGTGTTTCTCAGGATATGGATTCCTATTTCTTGTAATTTCTCCCTATCAACAATATATGTGATATGTCTAATTAACTATGTGACAGACCCCTTAAATATGTTATGTTTGGTGAATGTACATGCACATGCATCTTGAGCATATGTATGTTTGTGTGTGCGTGTGTGTTGATATAGGATTTCTTTTTGCTCCTAGGCTAACCTTGAATTTGCAATAATGCCTGTGACTTTTTTCTGCCAATGGATTGATTACACATGTGTGCTCTCATACTCAACACGAACAGAAGTTTTTATTACATTTATTGAGAGAGGGAGGGAGGGAGGGAAAGTCAGAGAGAGGGAAGAGAGAGAGAAAGGGGTAGGCTTGCATTTGCCACAGTATCATGTATACTGTATGTATGTGTACAGTATGTGTGTATATGGGTCAGAAGATAACTTGAGAGTCACTTTTCTGCTGTGTGGGACGGGACTCAGGTTGTCAGGCTTGGCAGCAAGTACTTGCTAAACCATTTCACCAAGTCAACAACATATTTTGTTTTGTATATTAAGATGGGAGGAATTTCTCTGTGTGTCCCTGGCTCTTGGGACTGGCTCTATAGACCAGGCTGGCTCCAGACTTGCAGAGATCCACCTGCCTCTTCCTCCTCAGTGCGGGGATTAAAGGCATGGGCCACCACCACTCAGCTATTTTAATTTCAATTGAAATAGGATTTTATCACTTTCTTCTCTCCTTTTCCTCCCTCCAGCCCTTTCCAGCTACCCTCCCTCACACCTCCCATGTCCCCTCTAGTCAAAGAAAAAGTTCATAGCCTTTTTTTCTTTGTTTATTATTGCTTTTGTAGGGATAGGAACATGGTGAAATTTCTCCTTTTACTTTAGCATACCCATTAATATTGCCATTTTTTTAACTTGTTTATGCAGCTATATTTGGGAAAGATGGCTTCAGGGCAGACTTCTTGGTATTCTGGGTCTTACAGTCTTCCCTACTCCTGTTCCATGATGTAAGAACCAGAACCAGAGATGTAGGAGCGCTGATGTGGATATATTCACTGGGGCTGGGCACCCCGAAATCTGTTCTCTGCCTTGTGTCCACTTTAGGTTTTCTGTGATGGTTTCCATTGCTGTAAAGAGACATGTCTTTGATGAGGGAGGGTACCTACTTTGTCTAGGAAAGCTGGCTCCCACACCTTGGCCTGTTCTTATGATAAGCTCTCTTTGAACTTTCATACCACATCTTGTTTAAGAGACTCTTTGCACTAATAGTGTGAGTTTATTTAACATATATACTTGTGTTTTTCTTTTACAATTCAATAGCAAGGGGTATTTTGTTTTTGTGATTTAGAACACTCTGGGTCTCATTGCAGCAATGGTTTGGGGTTTGATTCCTGCTGTCTCTTAGCAGTGCCCTTCACTGCTATTCAGTTACTTGGGGCATGTATGTATGGAAAGGTTTGTTGTTGGTGGTGGGGTTTTGTTTTATTTTGCTTTGTCTTTAAGATAGTGTCTCACCAAGTAGCCTTGGTTATCCCAGAACTTCCTATGTAGACCAGGCTGCTGTCAAGTTCTTGAGATCACCTGCCTCTGCCTCTAAGTGCTTGGGTTAGGGTTGTGTTCTACTTTGTCCTGCTTTCAGGGTTTTTTTTTTTTTTTCACAGCAGGTTGATTACTTTCTTTTTGAGGTCTCCAGACCACTTGCATTTGTTTCTGTGTTAGGACTTAATTGGATTGCTACAGATATGTGTTTATTTGACTGCTAGTCTTCAGGGCCTCTATGTTCAAGGGCATGATTCTCATCGTATTCCTAGATGCAATATGGCAGTGCTAGAACATTCTGACCATAGGAACTGTGTCCTCTAGTTCTGAATTTGTCATTAACAGACACTTTTTTAAAAAATGTGTGTGTTAAATGTCACTGCTATACAAAAGGTGTTATACACATCTTTAACAAAAGTTTTTTTGACACTGGGCAGTGGTAGTGCCTGACTTTAATCTCTGTGAGTTTGAAGCCAGCCAAGGACAGCCAAGGCAACACATAGAAACCCTATCTCAAAAAACAAAAACAGGTAGGGCTGGAGAGATGGCTCAGCGGTTAAGATCACTGACTGTTCTTCCGGAAGACCTGAGTTCCATTCCCAACATCCACATGGTAGCTGACAACTGTCTGTAATTCCAAGATCTGACACCCTTACACAGTTATACATGCAGGCAGAATACCAATTCACATAAAATAAAAATAAATATTAAAATAAAAAAACAAAAAAAAGTTGATCTGACCTTAATTGACTTTGCTGCTATATATTGTCTTAACTTCAGATATGGAGTTTTCATAAAATGAATAGTCTTCCATATGTACATATATACCTTGAACATTTTTCTCTGAGCTTGTTACCCATAAAATATTTGTAAAATTCTTGCAAAGAGGAAAACTGTTACTGTGTATTGGATAATTTTTCTTTTTCTTATTAACTTTTCCATGTGGGTACAGTTGTGCTATCTCAGAAGGCCAGATCTTCTAATTAGCTCAGTAGGGCATGATAAGTTGCTCCTATTAACGTGCTAATATCGTGTTTTTAATTCAGTTCACTGAGTATTTATTGAGTACGCACATTTGCCCAACACCATAGGTGCTGAAGAGAATAGTGAAGTAGGAAAGAATGAGCTCAGCTCACAAGAAACTCTGGGGAGGACTGGAGACCATCAGATGTTAAGGGACTCATTGCAGCGTTTGTTGGCTGCCAAGTTAACTTGTGATATCATAGTAACCTAAGGAAGACTCATCAGTCTCTTTGGCCTGTTGTGTAGCTGAATGAGGAGCCCCAGACATCTTTACCTCCCAGTTAATGAAGCCACCCTTGGATCACCTGGTGAAAGAATTCTCACATTAGCTGCTGTAATTCCTTAAACAGCAGAAGCCACAGAGAACGAGAAGAGAAGAACAAAAGTTGGTGTAACTGGAAAAGGCACCACATGCAGGACCAATTTCTCTTTGGTTATTAGCAACAGAATTTGACTTGGGCTAATGTAAACAGAGAATTTTGAATGTATGCTGGGTAAGCTCACAGAACTGAAGGAATGTAGCAGTGAAGCCTTGAAAAGGTTAGGAAATGCTGGTCCACAGGATTGAGTCAGCCCAGCAAGCTTTTTTTCTTGTGCAGGGAGTCTTAGCTGTTAGCCCTGCCACACCTCTGATGTCAGCCCACGTTTGAAGTCCTGTTTGAGTTCAAGAGTGGGGTGGAGAAATTCTTCAAAGCTGACACAGACAGAATATTGCCACCAGACTGCCTGAGCTGCAGGTATTTTCTACTGTATCTGGCAGTGTGAATGAAGCCTTTGGTGAACTTGGTATAAGCAGTTTTTGGAATTAAAATCAGTCCTAGCTGAAGAGTAAATGGAAAATAAGGAAGAGAGGAGAGCAAGTATAAGTAAGTTGTTCAAGAAGCCTAGTGGTCAGAGATAAAGAGGATATTAGGCCCAAAACAGAAAACATGGATGCCTTTCAAATGGAGAAAAAAATGATATATTTTAATGGAAATGCACCAGTAAGATAGTGAGAGTAAATTATCAAAGAGAAAAGAGACATAATGTGACAGGTCGCCAAACAGTGAGAGTGGTGGAGTCTGGAGCACAGGAAGAGGTTGGTGTCAGCTGGAAATAGGAAGCTTTGTCGGGGACCACAGACTTGCCTTGGGACTTGAAGGATTGGTAGGTAGGATCTGGACATACCATGAAAGGTAAAAAAGCCATTTCGTTGAGAGAATAGCATGAACTTGAGGGCTTACCCATAAGGAGCAAATGAGTTGGTTAGAATGGAGAGTAAAAGGCATGATTGGCTACTTACCCATGCTCCTCTCTGTTGTGCCAGTGGATGTGAGTGTGTGAGACTGAAAGCCAGGACCCAGAGTTTAGATGTGTGCAGTGGTTGTTACGCAGGAATACAGTTGTCCTTTGGTATTCATGTAGAATTTGTTCCAGGATCCCACCACAGGTACAGAAATTTATCTTTTAGGTAGCTATAGAGATGGCTCAGTGGTTAAGAGTACACACTGTTCTTTCAATGGGCCCAAGTTTGGTTCCCAACATCACTTGTAACTCCATCTCAAGGAACTGGGATACCTCAGGCCTTCTGAAGCAGCTGTACTCAGGTGTACATACCCTGCCTCATACATGATTAAAGGAATTAAATAAATCTTCAAAATTCTCATGCACAATAACATAGTGTTTTTATTTTGCATAACCTATACATATCCCCCTATATACTTTAAATTGCTTGTAAATTATTTGTAATACTTTATATAAATTAAATGATAGAAAATTCAGCCATACACTGTGAAGATGGGATACAGTCTGAGCAGTGTATAAAAGCAATTTTATTATTATGTGGAGATCATATAGTGTGCTCCTATAAGACTAGAAGTATATAGCCTGTTACTTGCTTAAGTCTTATGCTGCAATCTGTTCTCCCAAGTTAAAATCTATCTACCACATTATTGTCATGAATATCATAGACAGTCATAACATGGTGGTGCTTATATGCATAAACATGTGCAAACATAGAAAAGGTACAATAAAATAGGAGGTAATAGAAATCTTCAACTCTGGGCTGGAGAGATGGCTCAGCGGTTAAGAGCACTGACTGTTCTTCCAGAGGACCTGAGTTCGATTTCCAGCATTCACATGGCAGCTAACAACTGTCTATAATCCCAAGATCTAACACCCTTATACAGTTATATGTGCAGGCAAAACACCAATTCACATTAAAAAAAATTTAAAAAATAAATATTTTTTTTAAAAAAGAAATCTTCAGTTCCATTAGAATGTTAGGGGACCACTATTAAATATGTGGGCTGTGAGTAACTAAATATTATGCAGTGCATGGCTATATCTATCAGTACTGTATTTCTTTTGAGGTTTTATTTTTGTGGACAGGATCATGCTATGTAGCCCATGCTATTCTCACACTTTTTATGGTCCTGCCTCAGTGTCCCAAGTGCTGAGAATACACACATTACCACACAGGCCAATATTGCATTGTATTTTAGAAAATAATAACAAGGGGGAAAATCAGTGTGTGTGTGTGTGTGTGTGTGTGTGTGTGTGTGTGTGTGTGTGTGTATTCAGTATAGCTAAAAATTTCTTCCAATGTTTTTGGTTTAAGAATTTTTAGATTTCTGGATATGGAATTTTGTATACAGAAAACTGATGCTGCTGTAATTTCTGGAGCCTGAGGAATATAATGGAGTTTGGTGAATGAAAAGGAAAGATGAGTGGAATGTTGGGGTGGGTATAAAACCCATGAAGAGCAGGGAGAGGACTGAGAGCCAGATGTGTAAAAGGGGGCTAAGTCAGCGTGGTAATGAACAGGGGAAAGTAAGTGGGATAAAGATAACGGCACCTGCTAAGGGTTAGGGTTATTTGAGTTTATTTGTCTCTTAGAAGGTGAGGCAGTGTGTTCCAAAATAGGCTTCTTCATTTGTTTTGGATTTTCTAAGTGGAGTTTTGCCTGTTCACAGATGTACAAGATGAAAGTTGAAAGTCTGTCTATCTATCTGTCTATCTATCTAGGTACCTGTTTATCTATCATTTCTCTCTATATATGTGTGTGTACACACATGTTTAGCCAAAAAAAAAAAAATCAGAAACTTTTTATGGAAAAAACCCAAACATAAAAGAGAGTAATGAGAATAGGAACTCAAATGAAAGAATTCCTACTAGGGGCAAAAAGACACTTAAATGAGAAAAGAGTAAGAACACAAGGGGTGGAATTTCAGGAAGATTTTTGGTTTGATGAAATTAATCTGTGGCCTCCAAGGAAGTATTCCTATTGGCTTGAGCAATCCAAAAGTAAATAGCCACAAGCCAGGAAGTAGAGGGGAAGTTCTATGGAGTGAAATAAAATGGAAGGGTACACAAAAAAAAGCCGATTTGTTGAATATGAGGAAAGTTTGTACATTTTAGAAGCAAAAAGTCAAATATGGAGGAAGTAATAAATTTCCGAGGAAAGAGCTAAGAAGTAAGTATTTGCTCTGTGGAGTTACAGAGGGGTGAAAGAAGAGACAAGGACATGGAAAATATCCAGGGCAGGGACTCCTAGCAGCACACCTATTTTCTCATGGGGCTTGGAGGAGAAAAAGGTAGTTAACTTACTGAGCTCCTACTTGAAATGGGTGCTTTGCTGGACCAGCTACCTGTGCCTTGTATGGTCACTGTCATCTTGTGAGGATTGCTGAAAGTGATGAGTGCTTGCTTCAAAACCAAATGGCAAATGTCAGCCTTGAAATTTGATGCTGAGTCTGACATCAAAGGCTGTTTTCACAGCACTGTAGGGACCACTCACTGATGTAGATGGAGGATACATTGAGGATACATGATAGCAATTGTATTAGTGAATACAGTGATTATGGCTCAGAACCATTTTAGAAGTTTTTTCCCTTACTGTGTATAGACAGAAATTTCTGTCCTGCCAGCAACTCCCAAATACCTGGCAGCCACTTACCAAATTATCACACAGAGGTTTGTATTACTTATAAATGCCCAGGCTTATTACTAACTAGCTCTTACACTCAAATTAACCCAATATTTCTTAACTGTGTTTAGCCATGTGGCTTGATGCCTTTTCTCAGTATGACATTCTCATTTTACTTCTCTCTGTGACTACTGGCAACTCTTGACTCTGCCCTTCTCCTTCCTGGAATTTTCAGTTTATCTACCCTGCCTATGCTTCCTGCCTATGCTGGCCAATCAATGCTTTATTAAACTAATTCCAGTAACAAATATTTACAGTGTACAAGAGGATTTAATCTACAGCACATGTGTGTTCTTGTATGCACACATGTGAGCACGTGTGTGTATGTTTCTGAAGGCCCAAGAATGGCATGAGGTGTACCCTCAATTTTTCTCCATTGTTTGTTTGTTTGTTTGTTTGGAGACAGGGCCTCTCATTGAACCTGGAGATCTGCTTGTTGCTATTTTTCTAGTGCTGAGGGTACATAATACTCTGAATTTTTATGTGAGTGCCAGAGGCCAGAACTCAGGTCTTCATGCTTGCCTGGCAAACACTTAATTAACTGAGCTATGTCTCCAGACATTTGTTTCTTTGGTTTGTCTTTTTTAGTTATGTATATCTTTGTGTGCATGCTGGTAATGCCTGTGGAGGCCAGAAGAGGGTGGTGAAGTTCCTGGAGCTACAGTTACTGGAAGTTGTGAGCTGGGTAATGAGCTTAAGTTTAACCCTTAGTCATCTTTCTAGTTTCTGGTTTTGTTTTTTTGTTTATTTGTTTGTTTGTTTTACGAAGTTTCCCCATATTGTCTAGGCTGACTTTAAACTTAATAGTCACACATTATTTTCCTCCTCAGCTTCCTGACTAGCTGTGTAAAACCTTTTTCTACATTTATTTATTTATTTATGTTGTGTGTGTTTGCGTGTGCAAACCATGATGCACATATGGGAGGTCAGAGGACAGCCTGCAGAAATCAGTGCTCTCCTGTTGATTTTAATCATGTGGGTTCCAGGGATTGGACTCAAGTCATCGGGCTTGGCGGCGGCACCTTCGCCCACAGGGGTATTGTTTCATTCAGCAAATACTATTGAGTACCCACTATCTGTCTAGCCTGTCAGTGAACCACAGCACATCCAGATACATACTTCAAGGACACTGTAGCTCCTTAGCTGATCTCTGAATGTGGATCTAGATGATTTTGATAATTCTTGATTCTGGTCTAGAGTCATTGCTTAAGAAGTGATGATTAACTAAGATTCCTGAACACAGCTTCATACTTGGGCTCTCTCCTTTGTACAGATGCCTTCTCAGGCACTCAGTAATGCCAGGAAACCTTGACTAGAAGGAAACTCTGCATCAGGGGAGCAACATGAGATCATGGAGTTGTATTTGCATTAGTTGGATTCAGGTATACCACAGAGGATGCCTGTCAATAATCACATTAATTCTTATATTTGTGTAGATTTAGCTATGTTTAAGAAATAGCTGAATAACATCACATATCATTTGGGACCCTTAAAATGCAAAGAAGTTGTCTCTGCTCTAAAGGTCCTTGGGCATGTATGCTATCAGTTGATCCTTAAAAGAACCATGTGAATTAGCTACTCCAGAGTTACTGTATAGTGAGTTGAACAAATCTGAAAACAACTGAAGACATCAGGAGCCAAATTCTCATCAATGAAAGACATCACAAATTAGCAGGAGAGGAAGATTGTACTGAGCCCTAGAGGTGGAATCTTGTTTGTCTTAATATACATGTAGAGAGATATAGAAGTGAACATTGGAATGTGTGTCTACATGGGCTGGTAAGCTGACATGTCCCTGAAACAGTGATATCAGTAGTGATGAACAAGCCTGATACCCAGATCATGCTGTTCAAATTGCATTTTCCACTAAAGGAACAAAGTTTCCTTGGAGAAGTAGATCATTCTACTTTGGAGATAGGGAAATGCAAAGTGTGCCTCAGGTATCTCAGAGTGCTCAAAGGGAAGTATTAAGTGTGCATGGGCATGCGTGTGTAAAGCACAACATCCAAAGCTTGAGCAATTTCAGCAATAAAATAACTTTAGCACTAAATTATGACTGAGCAAATAAAATACCCATGAGTCCATATAGATATAAACATATAGGTGGTGGAGTACATTTATTACAGAATTCTGGAAAATCTATTCAGGTAGCCTTTTCTCTAAGAGGGAAAAATTAATTCCTTGTGGATATGAGCTGGCCTAACTGTCACTGTTTGAACAGAACAAAGAAAGCAAAAATATAACATTACTTGAGAAGCATTTCAGGAATTTTGAGGGGGGAATCCATGAAGATTATATTTTTACGACATAAGTCTTTTAGTATCTGAAAAGTTTATTATAAATATATTTTATTTGTATAAGAAAAAAGTGCTGGTTAGGTAACAAACAGAAAATGGGGCACTAAGGATATACCTTGGTATTCAGACCCTGGGAAGAGTATTTGTACATATTGAAAATGTTTGGAATTTCTGAAAATTATAAAGGTTTGGATTCAAACTAATGCTAAATCTTGCAGTGTAGAGAATCTGTAAATTTCATTCATGCTTTGTGTAAGTCTTTTCAGATCAATTCTGGAAAAGCTCCAAAGCTAAAAATTGAAATTCAGAGTGGATTAAGGGTGGTGAGAAAGGACCCAGGTACCATGGATTACCAGTCTTCAAAGCAGCTGTCCCAGGACTGCTAGGATGCTGTACTGGTTAGTTCTGTCAGCTTGACACAAAACTAGAGTCTCCAGGTTAGGAATCTTAATATGGTGAGTTATTTAGATTATGCTGTGCTGTGGGCATGTCTGTGGATAACTGTTTTGATTTTTAGTTAATGAAGGGAGATTCAGACCACTGTGGGATACATCATCCCCTATGGGGGCTCTGGAGCAGAGTAAAAAAGGAGAAAGTTAGCTAAGAGCAGCAGCAAGCAAGGATACAGTTGTCTGATTGTAGAGGTGATGTGATCTGCTTCAAGTTTCTGCCTTAACTTACCCTCAATGATGGGCTGTAACCTAAAATTGAAAGCCAGTTAAAACTCTTTTCTAAATTAATAATTGCCAAGGCATTTTATTACATCAACAGAAATGAAGTAGCATACCTGTATAAATTAGGGGTGTTTCCAGCATGGGCTTTGAAGAACCAGAGAGTGTAGGTAGAAGTTTCTATTCTGTAAGTCCTCCCAAACCAACAGGGAGACTTAATGTGAATTATAAATGATTGACCAATAGCTCAGGCTTGTTACTAACTAACTCTTTGCCTTGCCACATGACTTGGTACCTTCTTTCAGTACAGCATGCTCTCCTTGCTTCTCTCTGCCCCTACTGGCGTTCCCAGCTCCACCCTTCTTTTCCCAACATTCTTAGGTTGCTCTCCTGTCTCGCTTGTTGTTGTTAGTTGTTGGCCTGTCAGCTTTGTTATTTAACCAATCACAAGAACATATTCACACAGTGTAAAGGATGGGCTTTGTACAACCAGAGAATACATTATTACCATATCTTAGAGAATTCTAATTCCACTGTCACTGTGGAGCTGTTTCCTGCAGAGCTCCACATCAGGCTGCTGACTTCTGCTCACAGGTGTTTTTGACATCTAAAATGCCTGTAATCAACATACACATTCATGGCAAGGAGGAATGATTTTCACATATATTTAAACAATGATTCTTGGATCTGGAAAGATGGTTAAGAGTGCTTGCTGTTCTTTCAGAGGACCCAAGTTTGGTTACCAGGACCCATACTAAACAGTTCACAATTGCCTATAATTCCAGATTCAGAGGATTCAATTCCCTCTTCTGGCTCTGTACACACTTGCATACATGTGGCGTATATACACACAAACACATACACAAAAAATGAAATATTTTAACAAATGGTTCTTAATTGAGGTGCATTGGCCTAGGAAACTTTAAAGATAGGGTTTCACTGTGTACTCCAGGCTGGCTTGGAGACTTCTCTTTCATGGCTCAGTCTCCCAAGTCTGGAGGCTACAGGTGTATTTCACCACACCCAGGGGACGTATGCTTTTTACAGCACAGATGTAATTGATAACAGCTGTGCTAGGCAAACCAATGCTAGTCATTGGCTTGTTAAAGAGTAGATAATGTTTCTGTGGATCATTTGAGAGCTGATGAGGAGGGAGCTGGCTGGGCTCCATACTGTAAGCTTTCTTCATGGGGTAAGGCTGTCTCAACAGAAAGGACTAGTGCTGTGAAAACAGAGGCACAGAAGTTGGAGTCAGAGAAAACATGAGGAATTGAGTGGTACCCACATCAAAGGATCTGCACGCAGATATTCTGAAGAGAGTTGTTCTGTAATTATCATCAGTAAAGAGGTTTGAACTGAAAGTGAAAAGAGTTTTATGCTATTTGAATTTTGTAATTAGAAGTTTCTGACCTATCTGGGCTGAGGTCCAGACCTGCAGTCCCACAGCCACTTAGCCCCAAATCATCACATAAAGGCTTCTATTAATTACAAACTGTTTGACTTTTATTATAACTAAGAAAACTATAAGAAAACAGTAACTGCATTATTAACCAATGATATTCACAACATACAGAAAGACATCTCATATCACTTCCCCTTTTCTGTCTAATAAAAAAGGAAGGTTTCAATTTTAACATAGTAAAATTACATGTTGCAAAAACAGTTATCAAGCAAGAATTACAGTTTACAATATCTAGTCTATTTGTATTTAGCAAAATTAAAGACAATATTATATCATCTACCATAGTCTTGTGAGCCCAAAGTTTCGTTCTAATTTACTTTTTATTATAACTAAGGAAAACTATAACTATCTGATCTTCAACTCTATCAAAGACCACAGAAGGATATAATATTGTCTGAGTAAACAGGAAGTTGCAACCAGCTTCCAAATTCTGCAAATGACAGAGACATCTGGCTACCTGGACAGTCACCCAAAGTTCTTTTCTGTGTCCTACAGAATGTCTGGCAGTCTCTGTGAAGTAGGAACCTGACAGACCTTATTCTGACCACTTTCCTAAGGGTCCTGCATGTCCAGTTTATACAGCATACTGCCAAGCAGTCAAGGCAAGAACAATCTCTTGCCCAGTGGCCAACTTTTGCCACAAAGAAAGTAAACTCCACATGGAGTTTGTTTGATGCCCATCATCCTCTTGAAATAGATTGAAGTTGCCAGGAGGATGCATGTCTCATTATCCAGAAAAGTCTTAAGTTCTTAAAATATTTTAAATTCCATATTCTGTAGGCCTTTGAAATGTTTGAAGACTACCCATCTAATTGAAATATATCTTCATATATCTAAAAAATCTAACGTGACTATAAGCTTGATTATTATAGATGACAGTCTGTATTTCTTAGTTATACATTATAATTTTAAAAGAATTGCATAAACATAATATCTTAAACAAAAGTAGAAGTATATATACAGTGTAACAAAATTGACCTTAAATTTGTGTCAATAAATCCAAATCCATACCAATGTAAAATATTTGAGGTTAACAGTTGTTTTTTTTTTTTTTGATCAAAGTAGATTTAGTAATCTTTTAAAAAATTATTTGTATATTATATTCCCTCCTTTTTCCTAAAAAGAGATTGACTGTGACCATTAACCATTTATAATGAAGACAAATGTTTATAAACAATATTTTGGGAATTTGGGCATAGCTTTCTATTACTATTTCCTGCTGATTGGGGGTGCTAGCAGTTTTATGGGGGTCCTGGGACTGGATCATCTTAGTTGGCAGCCTTGAAACTGATGTAGCCATTTCTGTCCATCAGAGATTTTTCAGGGGAGGGAGTCCTTGATCAAACCTTATCTTCTTTAACCTGAAATAAATCTACAGCCTCTTATTTTCTGTGGAAATAAAGAGAAAACCTCCTATCCAAAGTATCATATCTTTTGATTTCAATTTCAAAGTCAAGTCATTTATAAAATATAGATGTTGGATTAATCCAGCAGCATTTATAATCAAATGTTTCTTAGATCTTGCTCCTTTCTCAGAAAATCCTTTTTAAGCCTACATGTGGGTATATGTGCCCCACATTAGACCACCACTTGTAGTCAGAAATTTCTGGTCTGTCCATGTTGAGGTCCAACCTGTGAGTCCCACAGTCTCTTAGCCCCAAACAGTTACACAAAGGTTTCTATTAATTACAAGTTGTTTAGCTTAGGGCTCAGGCTTATTACTTGCTTGCTTTTTAAACTCAACGCATTTCTACTAATCTATGTCTTGCCATGTGGCTACTGGCTTTACCTGTGTTCTTTTACATTATCTTCTCTTGGGCAGCAGCTCACAGCATCTCCTCTGACTGCCCTCTTCCTTTATCTATGCTTAGACTACCACCTGTCTCTAAGCTGCCTTGTCATAGGCCAGAACAATTCCTTTATTGTCCAGTGGTAATTCACAGGATACAGAAAGACATTCTACATCAGAACTTTTTTGTCGTTGAGACGGTGCATTACTGTGTAGCTCTGGCTGACCTGGAATTCACCATGTAAGCTTAAAAGAACTTCCTGCCTCTGTTCCTGTGTGCTGGAATTGAAGACATACAACATCCCATCTGGCCTTGTTGCTTGAATTTTATGTGGTTTCTCCTTTCAGTGTGACACCTACTAAGATGTACATAAATAATTACTTGCATGCATGTGAGAAAATGTCTGGAATTGTTACTACCAGGTGCTTAAAGGTAGAGGGGCAATAGCGCTTCAGAAGACAACTGTCTTGTTTGAAAATTTTGCCAAGGACTAGACAGTATTTTTACTGGATAAAATATTGCAAACTAAATTTTTAAACCTTTGATTTAGTTCTCTTTGAGTTTAGTTATGAAATAAGTTTTGTGTTAAAAGTATTTGTAGTTAACAGTGATAAGAATAAGGCAAAGCTAAATATGTCATACTGTTTACATTTTTTATTCCTGAAAGGGAAGCTGTATACAAGAAAACTTTATACATTTCTTTATGCAGTGAAATAGTTTTCTGTGCTAAGGGCTTGCTTGTGTAGTTTAAAATCAAATTTAGAAGTATATTGAGAAGATTATGCTTTTGGCTTATTTTCTTATTCCAGATACACATTAGCTAAGATTCACCATGAAAGGCCATCCTAGTCTGAGGGCAGGACTTTATTAGTCCAATTTCTTATAACATGTATCATAGCAGCTCAGTTTTGACATTAGCCCCAAACATGATGGTGATGTAATTGACAGGAAAGAGGCAACAGACACTGTTGAAATATGCAAGATCTCTTTCGGGAATTCAGACAGACAGCAGTTACAGGAAGCAACTTGACACATCAGCAGGTACTTATGTTCCCACTGGGACACAGAGAAACAGGTGTAGATAAAGGATCCTTTTGGCGTGACAAGCACCGCTGTTCTGCACCTGCATGCTGTACTGAAAGGTTATACTCTACAGAACAGTATTTTGATAATTATGTAACCCAGTGAAGATGAAGCTATGTTTGTTTGTATAAGTATACTTGATGGTGTCTGCCTATGTCAAAATCACTTAAGCATTTTAGGGTCAGAGTGTGTCCTGGTCATTAAGCAATACATGAGTCTATTTCCAAAGATTTCTAGATGGAATGAGTTGAACCATGTGGAATTAGTAATCGTACATTCTAGGGAAAAAAAGAATTAACACAAAATCCTGGAGAACACAACTGCAACTAATCACAGAGGACAAAGTTGGCCAAAGCAGTTAACAAGATGGTGAGTTAGAGGATGTGCCTTTGTGGGGTTGGAACTTTGTATCACAGCTTTCAGTATTTGGTAAAATGGAGAAGTGCTTCTGTTCAATCGAAAGAACAATGCAAAATGGCTTGTGGGCCACCATTTTTGAAAAATTACATGTAGAAAGGAAAAAAAAAAAACTTGCAGAAGGATCCTCAGTGATTGTGTTAGGAGATGCAGTAGAGAACAGTATGAACAGTTTATGCATTTCTTTGTTTCCTATGAGCATATGTATATATGCGAATATATGTATATACATCTATATTACCTTTAGTATAAGAAAGAACTAGTAGAATAAGGTGATCAAAGTAAGTGAAGCTTTGTTATAGAGCAGAAAAGTTGATTCAAACCAGAGATTTAAGTTTAGTGGTGTGATCTCCATGAGACACACTCTCATCTAGTAGAGTAAAGTGATTCTTATCGATTGTTTTTACTCGGAAGAGTAAAACAAGGCAGAGTAAGGTACAGGGAAGCAGGAGTAGGCAAAACCAGGAGCAGCGGGCAATTAACACAACTAATTAATTAATATTACATTATGTGCATGTGTGAAATGTCATAATGAAGCATACTACATACAGTTAATATACACTAATAAAATTTGAAAGAGATAAAAGTTTTTTTTTTAACCTGTATGTATGGTCATTCCATTACACATTTAAAAATAAGTATAAAACACTTTAGAATGGAGTAAACAATAGCAAACTAGAATTAAGTACTAGAGACTGAAATAAGGTGTCATAACCTTCATTCAATTCAATCGGACATTTTTTTTTTTTTTGAGACAGGGTTTCTACATACCTCTGGCCATAATTTGGCCATGAACTCACAAAGATCCACCTGAGACAGGGTTTATCATAGATCAACCTTAATTTCCTAGCCTGGCTGGCCTTGAACCTCCAGCAGTTTTCCTGTCTTACTGTCTCTTATGTTGCTAGCAGGCGCGTGCAACCACAGCAAGGCCACTTTCCCTCCCTTTTCTTCCCTCTACTGCCCTTCTTCCTCCTCTTCCCTTTCCTCCCTCCGCTGCTTTTTTTCCTGTTATTTATTTAAATTTTGCTTTTTTTTTTGTCATGCTAGAGTGTTTTCTTTTTTTTAATATGAATAAAGTCATAGTTTTTATCTATGTATATCCTTGTTGAAGCTCCTTTTCCCCGCCCACCCTTTCCAGTCACTCTCTCTTCTCCACATCTCCTCCCCAGCAAAAGCAGAAGGTTCCAATGTAGCTCAGTTCAGCATCCACTCCTGGCAGATCCACTTTCCTCACCCCAACATCAAGACTGAGTCAGGTGTTCCTCTAGAGGGAATGGGCTCCAAGGTGCCAGTCCAAGGAGTTTCAGATCTCAAGTTGTTCAGTGTTTATGGTTTGCAGTTTGGACATGTTTTGCTTTTTTTTGTTGTTTTTTTTTTTTGTTTTTTTTTTGGTTTTTTTTGTTTAGAGACCACTAATGAATGAGTACATCCCCTGCTTATTTTTCTGGATTTGTGATACCTCACTCAGGAGGATATTCTCCAAATCCATCCATTTGCCTGCAAATTTTAGGATATCATCTTTTTCTTACTGCTGAGTAGTACTCCATTGTTTAGATAGATATACCACAGTTTGTTAATCCATTCTTCAGTTGAGGACATGTAGGTTGTTGCCAGGTTCTTGCTATTACGAATAATGCTGCTATGAACATAGTTGAGATAATGCCTTTGGAGTGCGAATGTGGGTCTTTAGGGTATATGCCCAATAGTGGTATTGCTGGATTCTTGGGGAGATTGATTCCCAGTTTTCTGAGAAACTGCCACACTGCATTCTAGAGTGGCTGAACAAGCTTACATTCCCACCAACAATGGAGGAGTGTTACCCTTGCTCTGCAACCTCTCCAGCATGGGCTGTCATCTGTGTCTTTTATCTTAGCCAGTCTAACAGGTGTCAGGTGGTATCTCAAAGTTGTTTTGATTTGCATTTCTCTGATGGCTACAGATGTTGAGCACTTTTTCAAGTGCCTTTCAGCCATTTGTAATTCTTCTGCTGAGAATTCCCTTTTTAGTTCTGAACTTCATTTTTTGATTGGGTTATTCAAGGTTTTGGGCTCTAGATTTGTGAGTTCTCTATATATTTTAGAGATCAGTCCTCTATCACTTGTAGGGTTGGTGAAAATCTTTTCCCATTCTGTAGACTGTCATTTTGTCCTATTGACTGTGTCCTTGGCTTTACAGAAGCTTCTCAGTTCCAGGAGGTCCCACTTATTGATTGTTGTTTTTAGTGTCTGTGCCACTGGTGTTATATTTAGGAAGTGGTCACCTGTGCCAATTTGTTGGAAGGTATTTCCCATTTTCTTTTCTATTAAGTTTAGAGTGGGTGGGTTTATGTTGAGGTCTTTGATCCACTTGGATTTGAGTTTTGTGCAGGGTGATAGGCTTGGATCTATTTGCATTTTTCTACATACTACCATCCAGCTATACCAACACCATTTGTTAAATATATTATCTTTTTTCCATTGAAGATTTTGGGCCTCTTTGTCGAAGATCAGGTGTTCATAAGTATGTGGGTTAATGCCTGGATCCTCAATTCTATTCCATTGATTCACAAGTCTGTTTTTATGCCAGTATCAGGCTGTTTTTATTACTGTAGCTCTATAGTATAACTTGAAGTTTGGGATGGTTATGCCTCCTGAGGTTCTTTTGTTGAGCAAAATTGTTTTGACAATCCTGGCTTTCCTGTTATTCCAAGTGAAGTTTAGTATTGTTCTTTCAAGGGCTGTAAAATATTATGTTGGGATTTTGATGGGAAGTACATTGAATTTGTAGATTGCTTTTGGTAGAATTGTCATTTTTACTATGTTGATTCTACCTATCCAGGAACATGGGAAATCTTTCCATTTTCTAGGTCCAGATGGTTTCAGTGCAGAATTCTTCCAGACATTCAAAGAAGAATTACTACCATCACTCCTCAAAGTATTTCACACAGTAGAAACTGAAGGAATATTGCCAAATTCCTTTTATGAGGCCACAATTACCCTAATACTCAAGCCATTCAAAGACACAACAAAGAAGGAGAATTACAGACTATTTTTCCTCATGAATATTGATGCTAAAATTCTCAACAAAATTTTGGCAAACTGTATACGACAATATATAAGAAATATCATTCACCATGATCAAGTAGGCTTCATCCCAGTAATGCAGGGATGGTTCAGCATATGAAAAACCATAAATGTCATCCATCATATAAACAAACGGAAGGAAAAAAACCACATGATCATATCCTTAGACGCTGAAAAAGCCTTTGACAAAAATCCAATACTCCTTTATAATAAAAGCCCTGGAGAGATCAGGAATACAGGGAAACTATCTAAATATAATAAAGGCGATTTACAAGAAGGTGACAGCCAACATCAAACTTAATGGATAAAAACTCAAAGCAATCCCACTAAAATCAGGAACTAGACAAAGATGTCCTCTCTCCCCTTATCTATTCAATATAGTTCTAGCTAAAGCAGTAAGAGAACGAAGATTAAGGGGATACAAATTGGAAAAGAAGAAGTGAAACTTTCTCTATTGGCAGATGATATGATTGTATACATCAGTGACCCACAAAGTTCTACCAGGGAACTTCTACAGCTGATAAACACCTTCAGCAATGTAGCAGGATACAAGATTAACTCAATGAAATCAGTAGCCCTCCTGTACACTAAAGATAAAATGGCTGAAAAAGAAATAAGGGAAACATCACCCTTTATAATAGCTGCAAATAGCATTAAATATCTTGGAGTAACTATAACCAAAGAAGTAACAGATCTATTTGACAAAAATTTTAAATCACTGGTGTTTTGTTTTTTAAGACAGGATTTCTCTGTGTAGCCTTGTCTGTCCTGGAACTCTCTTTATAGACCAGGCTGGCCTCAGGCTCAGAGAGACCCATCTGTTTATGCCTCCTGAGAGTAAGGCTGAGAGTAAAGGCTTGAATGACCACAGCCCAGCCCTTTCTCCTATTTATTTACATTTTTTTTTCTTTTCTGGGGGGGGGGTGGGATGCTCTCCAGCTATGGTGGAGGTCACAGAACAACTTGTGGGAGACAGGGCTAGGCTTTCCCTCCATCAGGTGAGTCCTGGGGGTCAAACTTGCACCTTCACTTGCTGAGATCCCACACACACACACACACACACACAGGGAGGCCTGAGGATAACTTGCAGAAGTCACTTGTCTTTTCCACCAGGTGGATCCTGGGATAGAACTCAGGCTCTCCAGTCTGGAGCGAGCACCTTTGCCTGCCATCCCATCAGCCCATCTCACTGTCTCTCCGCTATCATTGGAAGCATTGAAGTTCCTCCTTCTAATGAAGTTTGTTTTTAATCGCTTGTACTCTTAACAGTTTCGTAGTGTTGTTACATTAAATTAAACATTTTTTTAAACTTTATTTATTTATTTATTTATTTGCCTTGGTGTTTGTCTGGAACTGGAACTACAGACAGTTGTGAGCTGCCATGTGGGTGCTGGGAATCGAACCCAGGTCCTCTGGAAGAGCAGAGGGTGCTCTTAACCGCTGAGCCATCTCTCCAGCCCCTAAATTAAACATTTTAAAAATATTTTAAATTACATGTATAGCTATGTTTCTGTGTATGAGTATGTATGCAGGAGTGTAGTACCCACTGTGGCCAGAAGAGCATTTCATATAGTGAGGTGGGTCTTATGTAAGTGCATTAAGTGTTAACTGTTAGCATCTCCCCAGCCCATTTTGCATGGTGCCCAGCTTTTCTTTGTTAAGTCTGTTCTTTCCTTCCTTGAATGGTCCTGGCCGCACTGTCAGAATCAGCTGGGCTCAAATGTAAAGGTTTGCTTCTGTGCTCTTAACTCTGTTTCTGTAATCTGGATGTTGACACCATTCCATTTTGATTGGTTTAGCTTTGTAGTAAGCTTTGAACTGGACTCTGCAGCTGTTCACCTTCCCAGTCTGCATTTTAAATCATGTCAGTACTAGAATTCCAGTTTCAAATTCTAACACATTTAAAGCAAGTGACTTGACTATTATATTGTACAAAAGAACTAAATCAGGTTGCTTCTGTGTGACATGGCTTTGGGTTAATGCTTTTGCCTTCTAAGTGGTTTAGCCTGATGTGTTAGCTCATACCTGTAATCCTAGCACCTGGGAGGCTGAGGCAGAACATCAATCAGTTCAAGAGCAAGTGGCCTGTATAGTAGGTTTGTTGGCAGCCAATGCTAGATGAGATGAGAAGAGAGAGAGATTATTGTGATGTTATTTGTGTGTTTTCTTCACTCACTTAGTGTCCTCTCCAGTGGTTTTAGCATGTTCACAATGTTGTATAATCGTCATCACAGTCAATTTTAGAACATTTTTATCACCCATTAGTTGTTTTAGGGAACCCAGTGTATGAGAACCAGCCACCAAAAGCAGCAGGTGCAGAGACTTAACAGGCCAAGGAAAACTACAGCCATACAGGAGTTCATAAAATGCAGTTTATTAGTGATGCAGGGAGTGGATCCTGCCTTGGGCATCAACAAGACAGGAAGGTCTTGGCACCCACACAGGCATGAGGGATGAGTCTGAGCTATGCAAATGTAGCCTTTCACCTACCAGAATGTACTTGGGTTTTCAGTGTATCAATTGCTAGTTAGGAACTGTTCAGATACAATGACCAGCACCAAATACTCAGTTGACTGTCTAGTGACTGTCTATCCTTGTGGTGTTTGTAATTTGTGCCATGGCACTTAGTGGACAATGTGGCAGTGTGTCAACAGAAAAATGGATAGAGAGCTAGTGTTATAGGTTCATTCATAGTTATAGATTCATCCTTAGTAATAAAAAGGAGCAGACTCCTGGAAGAAAGTATATACATTTACATTAAGCTGAGTGCAAAGTTGCCATAAGAATATTCCAGCTAATACATCTATATAACATCCAGAGGAGGAAACAGGACAGTGATTACTAAATCTGGGGATTGATTAGGAAAGGCCAAGAAAGAACTTTGGTGATAATGTCTGTAGTTTGATGAGGATCGGGTCATAGAAGTGTGTGCATCTATCAAAGCTTACTGAATGGTGTACTTAAGATGTTTGGAATTTGTGTGAGAATTTTACCTCAAGAGTACCTCAAGGACACCTTATTGTGTCCTAGACAGTGTAATTTGATGCAGATCTGAGTACCAATATGTGTAAACCACTGGGCTTGACTGCTTTCCCAATAATTGTTTCTTTCCACACAGATATAATAGCTCATAGATTATTAATATAATCTTTTAGCATTTATCTTTAAAAATTCATGGCACTTTAACTATTTTAAGGAGTATGTTTATTTAGTCATACAAATATTATATTTAAAATGCCATTTGGGCTGTGTGTGTGACTCAGTGATCTTAGGCCCTGAGTTATTTAACCCCAGTGCCAAGAAAAGAAGAAAAGCCATGTCTTCATTAGTAGGTTTATTGGTAAGTAGACAAAAATGTATAATAATGTAGTCCTTTCTTCTGGTTATTTTTTTTAGCATCAGGAATGTAAATTTTGGAGGGTTGAGAGATGGCTTTATCACTAAAGTTCTTGCCATTCGTACTGGAGGACCCAAGCTCCCATCCCCAGTTCCCTGTAAAAGCTAGGCATAGGGCATGTTCCTGTACCTGGAGCATTGCTAGTCAGCCAGTGTCGGTCTCACAAATGAGCAAGGGAGGAGAGCATGGGCATCTGCCCCTGTCCCTCACTTCTGTCTCTGACAGGAGCTCACTGTGTAACTAACTCCAGCTGTCCTAGAACTCACTGAATAGCATTTTCATTAAAATCAGGAGTAGTAAACGAATGCCTACTTTCCACACTCTTATTTACTACCGCTCTCACAGCCTTAACTAGAGCAAGAAAAGAAGGTAGAAAGCTATGAAACAGGCCATCAAATGGAGAGCTATAGAGGAAGTCACCTGGTGTCCTGTGGCCTCCAGACATTGGTACACCTATACACTCATGTATACGCTGCACACATATATGAGTGCATACACATGCACACACACAAACACACAAGAAAAAAAACCCAAGTAAATAAAAATTTCCAAATATGTATGACCCATTCTTTGTATATACTATTCTCAAGCATAAACCCAAAAGATTGTATATGCTATTATTATAGAGACATTTGCCCATCCATGTTTACTGTTGTTCTTTAATAGCAAGGAACAAAGCCAGCCTAGATGGCCATCAACAGATGGGTGAGTATTGTAATATACACACATGTTAGAATTTTACTCAGTTGTAAAGAAAAAAGAAGTTGGGAAATGTGCAGGAAATGAAAGGAACTGTAAAACATTTTAAGTGAGGTAAACCTAAACTCAGAAGCATAAAGGCCATCCATAGTCGGAAGATTCCCTGTCCCGCCTAGCTGGTGCCTCCACACTTAATATTATAGTAACTGCTGGGCCAGTAGTTCAGGCTTATTATTAACTAGCTCTTACATTTAAATTAACCCGTGGTTATTATCCATGTTTAGCCACATGGCTTGGTACCTTTTCTTCAGTGCAGCATTCTCATCATGCTTCCTTTGTGTCTGGCTGGTCTGTCTTTCCTCTTCCCAGAATTCTCCTAGTGTGGTTGCCCTGCCTCTACTTCCTGCCTAGCTACCAATCAATCAGCCAGCCAACATTTTATTAAACCAATATGAGCAACAAATCTTTGCAGTGTACATGAGCAATATCCCATAGCACTTTCTCTTTTCAAAAAGAACTCCAAATCTAATATTCTTTGTTTATAGCCTTTTTCCTGACTATTATTCATAACAAATATCCATAATCCATTTTGGGAATATCAGTGTAGTTCTCTAGACAACTTCTTGCAGTTTGGGGACACAAGTAATCTTATGAGGACCCAAAGAAAATTTAGAATTATGGGCAAGTCCTGAGTGGAGTAATCTGTGAGACTGGATCATCTCAGTCATCAGTCTTGAAGCTGTTTGGATGCAGAAACCAGAGGAAACTGGAACAGAAATGCTCTGAAACATTGGATCATCTGGGCCATCCTTTCCCACTGGAGAGTTTTCAAGGGGTCTTCCTCAATCAAACCTAAATTTTTTTCTAAACTAAATGAATCCACAGTCTCTCATTTTTTAAGTAATTTTTTTTTAATTTAAAATTTTTTTCCCATACCTATCACTTATCCCTCTCCCCCCTCATCCCAGTCTTCCCTGAGCAACCCCCCCCATCACCCCATTCATTCCCCAGGATGGGCAAGAAGTCGCAAAGTGAGTCAGTTCAGTCTGGCATATTCAGTCGAGGTAGGACTGAGTCCCTCACCTCAGTATCAACACTGAGTTAGGTGTTTTTCTGTAGGGAATGAGCTCCAAGAAGCCAGTTCATGCACCAGAAATAAACCCTGGTCCTACTGCAAGAGGCTCCACAAACTGCCTATGTTGTTTGACTGTCGTCTACATTTGGAGACTTTAGTTTCCTTCCATGAAGGTTCCTCAGCTATTATTTCAGAGTCAGTGAGCTCCCAATAGCTCAGGGCAGCCATCTCTGTGGGTCTCCTCATGATCCTGATCCCTTTGCTCATATACTCTCCTCCCTCTCTTCAGCTGTACCAGTGCTTAGCTATGGATCTCTGCTTCTGCCTCCAACCATTTCTGGGTGAAGAAGGGTCTGTAATGACAACTAGAGAGGTTATTCATTTAATTATAGGGGAATTCCTGTTTAGGCACCCTCTTCACTATTGCTTGGAGTCCTAGCTAGGGACATCTGGCAGATTCTTGGATGTTTCTCTAACACCAGGTTTTTCTCTAAGTTCACAATGGCTCCTTCTATCAAGATATCTATTACTTTGTTCTCCCTCTCTGTTGCATCTCCCACTCAACCATCTCATTCTCTCTTGATCTCTTCCCACCTTCCCTTGCTTGCTTATCCATACGATCCAAATTTACTCAGGAGATCTTCTCTATTTCTCCTTCCCAGGAAGATCTATGGATGTCTCTTTTAAGTTCCTCCTGTTACTTAGCTGCTTGGGGTTCGTGGATTGTAACCTGGTTATCCTTTGCTTTATGTTTAAAATCCAGTATGAGTGAGTGCATACCATGTCTGTCTTTCTGGATCTGTGTTACCTCACTCAGGATGATATTCTCCAGATCCATCTATTTGCCTATAAATTTCAGGATGACAGTTTCTTTTTTCTGCTGAGGAGTATTCATTGTGTAAATGTACCACAATTTTTTAATCCATTCTTCAGTTGAGGGGCATCTAAGTTGTTTCCAGGTTCTGGTTATTAGAAATAATGTTGCAATGAACCTAAATGAGCTAATGCTGTTGGGGTAAGAATGTGCATCCTTTGGGTATACTGATTTCAAAATGACTGTATAAGTTTACACTCCCACCAGCAGAGGAGGAGTGTTCCCCTTGCTCCATATTCCCTCCAGCATAGGTTGTCATCTGTGTTTTTGATCTTAGCAATTCTGACAGATGTAAGATGGTATCTCAGAGTTGTTTCGATTTGCATTTCTCTGATGGCTAAGGCTGTTGAGCAATTCTTTAAGTGTCTTTTAGCCATTTGAAATTCTTCTGTTGGAAATTCCCTATTTAGTTCTGAACCCCATGTTTTAATTGGATTATTTAGTTTTCTTGGCCTCTACTTTCTTGAGTTCTCTATATGTTTTAGAGATCAGTCCTCTGTCAGATGTAGAGTTGGTGAAGATCTTTTCCCATTCTGTAGGCTGTTGTTTTGTCTTATTGACTATGTCCTTTGCCTCACAGAAGCTTCTCAGTTTCAGGAGGTCCCATTTGTTAATTGTTTTTCTTAGTGGCTGTGCTACTGGTGTTATATTTAGAAAATGGTTTCCTGAGCCTATGCATTCAAGGGTATTTCCCACTTTATTTTCTATCAGGTTCAGTGTAACTGGGTTTATGTTGAGATCTTTGATCCATTTGGACTCGAGTTTTGTGCAGGGTGATAAAAATGGATCTACTTGCATCCTTATACAAATTATCATCCAGTTATGCTAACACCATTTGTTGAAGATGCTGTCTTTTTTCTATTGTATATTTTTGGTCTCTTTGTCAAAAATGAGGTGTTCATAAGTGTGTGAATTAATGTTGTAGTCTTTGGTTCAGTTCCATTGGTCCACAAGTCTGTTTTTATGCCAGTACCAAACTGATTTTATTACTGTAGCTCTATAGTATAGCTTGAAGTCAGAGATGGCAATGCCTCCCAAGTTCTATTATTGAACAGAATGTTTTGGCAATCCTGGATTTATTGTTATTCCATATGAATTTGAGTGTTGTTCTTTCAAGGTCTGATTGGTCTCTGACCAGTCAGCTTTTTTTTAAACCAGTACGAGGGGCAAATATTTACAATGTACCAGAACATCCTCCCATAGCACTGGATAATTCTTACTATTTGTGCCTGGGAAACATTACCCTAAAATAGAGCTAAGTTTCTCAGACTTTCTAAGCATAGAGAAAGAAAAGAAAGGCATGGAGAAATAGATGTCATCCAAGAAGATTTAGGATTCTAGGCCCTCCTACAGCTCATCACTTGTAAGTCTGGGATGAAGCTGTATATTAATTAATAAGTTTCTGACCTGGCCTAGCCCTGAGGTCTGGACCTGCCTGAAGCTGCTTAACTCTGCCTAGCTCTGAGATCCAGACCCTGTCCCAAAGAAACATACCGAAGCCTATGTTAATTTCATGCTGCTTGGTCTATGACTCAGACATATTGCTAGCTAGCTCTTCCATCTCAACTCAACCCATTTCTATTAATCTGTCTTGCCATGTGACCCATGGCTTACCTGTGTTTCTTATATCCTGTTCTCTTGGTGGCAGTTTACAGTGTCTTTCTCTGCCGCTGCCCTCCTTCCCCTTTCTCTATGCTCTGATTTCCTGCTTACTTCTAAGATTTCTTGCCATAGGCCAAAGCAATCTCTTTATTATCCAATGCTATTTTACAGCATACACAAAAATATACCTCATCAAAGTTGTGAAGTGTGTTGTTGTGTACATAGTAGTATACAGACTTTCAGCCTCACTTCCTAGCTTTGAGCAAGTTTCAATCACTTCAACAAAAGAGAATGAGGGAGATAGTTTAGCACTTTAACAACTTATTATGGTTGCTGAAGCAAGACGACCAGAGTTTCAATCCCCAAGCCCCAAAATACTAGGTGTTGGCTCACCTATAAGTCCAGCCTCTGGAGATGGAGATGGGGTCCTCAGAACAAGCTGCCTAAGGAGACTAGCTGTATTGACAGCAAGCTCTGAGTTCTCCTGAGAGTCTTTGCCCCAAAAGGTATAATGTAGAGGGCAATCAAGACAACTGGTGACACCTGTGGATGTCCTCCTGCATGCACATGCATATTCTCACACTCACATGTGCCCACACACATGTGAACACACACCACATAATACCCATACGTGCACATGTAGAGAAAAAATAAAATTTTGCATAGGGAAATAAATGGAAAGATAAATTTAAAATTGGGGGGTAGTCTTAATAATAGACATAACATGGAGGTCCTGAGATCCATGGGTGATGAGAATCCAAGAGACATGAGCAAACAGAATAGAAGAGAACATGATCTGTATGCCCTCCCCTGCCTGTAAGACCACTGTTTTTAGGGTAGAACATGAGTTACCCATTGAAAAAAGGTTTTTGAGAGTAATCCCATTCACATGTTCTCTAGTGGTGAGGAGCAATCAGGATTATCCTTCATGCCTGCATGTCAAACTTGCCTGCATGCCTGTAGTTGCTGGCTTCATCTCATGCATACCTGGTGCCTATAAACTCTCATTGGTTTTTCTTTTTTATAGTAAGAAGAAAACATAACCTATAGAGACCATCTTCTGGCAGAAGATGATAGATTTGAACCAGAAAGAGGAGGAGTTGAAAGTCAGGAATCCAAAGTAAAGAAACTCTGCGAGCCCATAGGTGAGAAAGAAAATGGGTTGTTTGTGTACTTACATGCTGGCTGTCCCACACCACTGTATGTGGTCATCCACTGTGAGTGGTTGTGTACTTACATGCTGACTGTCCCACACTGCTGTATGTGGTCATCCACTGTGAGTGGTTGTCTGTAAGGAGAAGGTGGAACAGGAACAGCAGTTGAAGTGGATTGTTTTTGGAAAAAAATTGTAATGCTTCTTTTTATGTGGTGTGTGTGTGTATGTCTATGACACGCGTATGTGGAGGTTGGTAAGTTCCTTTTTCTACTGTGTAGGTCTCAGGAGGTCACTCAAGTCTTCATCTTTGCTAGCACTTTTACCCACGGACCATCTTGCTAGTCTTGGAAATGAGTTAAACTGCACATTCTCCTCAGGCCACATCAATCAGTACTTCCTGTCAGTTCCTTACCTACCCTCCCTTCTTTTGAGGGCTGGTGCTTGTTCTGAAATATCTTGTAAATATTCAGAGCTAGCATTTCCTGGATCCTTATTGCTTCCAGGTGTTGTGCCTTCCTCGAATCATTTCATTACCTTCACCAGACAACCCAGCCACATAGATAAAACAACTGAAGCTCTGAAAGGGTTAAACAATTTGCCCACAGCCGAACAGCTAGGAAGAGGCACCATCAGATTTTTTTTTTAAACTTTATTTATTTATTTGCCTTGGTGTTTGCCTGAAACTGGAACTACAGACAGTTGTTAGCTGCCATGTGGGTGCTAGGAATCGAACCCGGGTCCTCTGGAAGAGCAGAGGGTGCTCTTAACCGCTGAGCCATCTCTCCAGCCCCAACACCATCAGATTTTAAACTCCTGCCTTCTGAGGTCACCTCTATACTCAGGGCCTCCTTTCCCTTCCCAGAAGAAAGAGCAGGACTCACATGGTACCTCCTGCCCTGTAGCCCAGGAGGCGCCCTAGTTTGACAGCCTTTTCTGGAAGGTTGATTACCAGTTCCTGAGAGTTAAGTATTACCATTTCCATTATCAAATTCTGGGAAAATCAGAAAGGACCAAAAGAATCACCAGTAGTATTGCTGACCTTGCATATCTATACTTCATGTATTAATGTTTCTTCCTGCAGGCTCTTTCCATTTAGTGTGTATTTCTCTGTAGGATATCTATTGTTAGCCAGGTAGTGGTATATGCCCATAATCCCAACACTCAGGAAGTTGAGACAGGAGGATTATCAATTTTGAGATTATTCCTGGTCTATATAGTGTGACCCTGGCTCAAAATAGAGAGGAGAAGAGGAAAAAGAATGGAGGAAGAAAGGAGAATTCACAGTCTTCATATTTAAAACTTGGTAGAGTTTTCACACCCACATTGTAGTGAGTTTTGACTGATAACCTGAGAGGATTGGCACTTAGAAGATAAGAGAACTTCACCATGATTTACATTTGTGCTTCTAATAGTGTCTGTCCTTGGTTGTTGCTGGAGAGTAATCTGGCAGGGTGTTCTTACAGTACATGCTGGCCAAGCACTTTACCAGCCTTCCCAGTGAGATCTTACTGTGAAGCCCAGATTAGTCTCATACTTGCTGTGCAGCTCAGCTTGGCCCTAACTTCAGCTTTCCTAGTACTGGGGTGTTGAGTATGTACCCTACTTTCTTAAACCCTTTTAATCAGCAACACCTGGTCAAATGTTTACTGCACAAATTCTGTTTGGTATTATAATAAAAACCTGGAGCCAGGTATTAGGGAAAAGCTGAAATATCAGAGAGACGGGGACAAACCCAGCCAATTCCTCAGGCCAAACAGTAGATCCTCTGACTGGCAGGACAGGATGGGTGTGCAGGCAAAAAGGTGGCACTTCTGTCTTCTCCTGCCTTATATTTCTTTCCCCACCCAACTAGTTTACTTCCTTGTTCAACTTTCCTAGAGCTAGGATTAAAGGTGGGTGACGTCACTGCCTAGCTCTGTTTGGCTTTGAACTCACAGAGATCCAGATGATCTCTGCCTCCCAAGGCTGAATCATTACTCCCTGACCTTCATGGCTTAGCTCTGTCCTCAGATATTTCAGGCTATTTTCATTCAATATTCAATATATCACCATAAACTTTTTTGCTTATTTTTATTTGTTTAGCTTTTGGTGTTAAAATTGAATTACTATTGATTTCTCCAAATTCTAGAATGACTGGGTATATTTGTCCTTTTATCCCTTTGTAGGTTCCTATCACTGTCACCATGCCAGAAATGACAGAGCATGAGACGCCTACAAAAAAGCAGCACAGGTGTGTATCCACAGCTCCAAGTAATATCATGTAGGCAGGTAAGAAAGAGAATTAGCTCCCAGTGTGCTAAGTGGTCCTTAGTGGACTTGCATTTGGCTGCCTAGAAAATAGGTGTGGATGGATAGAAATAGACTTACTAAAGAGATACACGGCTAAAGTTTACCTGTCCTTTTTTCTCAGCAGTGTGACAAGTGAGAATGGTCATCAGAAGTTGAGCCATATCAGTTAGAGGGGCTCACAGAGACTGATCTGACAGCCACTGAGGCTGCGTCAGGTTGACCTAGGTTCTGTGAGGAAAAATTGTGGTTGGGTTGTGAATAACACCAAGAGTAATAGTAATAATTTAAAAAAAAAATGTCAAATTTGTTACATATTTGCATTCTAAGGACATTTTCACTGGCATTCTAAAACATTTAAATTATATTTAATTTGTAACATAATTCATTAATGGTAATATACATAGCATTACTTTCATTTTCCTATAGCCCCTCTCTTGAGTTTCTAGCATTTTAGGCAATGTCACCAAGTAGCCATTGGTAAAAGCTAATGTCCATGTTGGGTAATTGTGCAAAAAGGAAAAGTCATTGTCCCTAGTGGAAACTGTAAGGAAGAGTAGGCGTTTGGATAGCTTGAGCACAGATGGGAAAAGATGACGCAGATACAGCTGCTGCTCTAAGCACCGCTGCTGCTACCGAATTTCTCTTCTGGCAACTGAGAAGCCACACTGCACTGTTGCTGCCTCCTGCTCACTCTTGCCTGCAGTGCCTGAACCGCCCAGCCATAACCCTACTTCAGTTACATTTTCAAGCAGTAAAGGTTTTCAGTGACCTTTGATTTCTGGGTATCCGTAGAGAATTGTTCTTACGTCCTCAAATTATATCTATTGAATTTATTTGAAAGTATCTGCATCAAGTTTCTCATACCATAACATGAACTGATTTTTTTTTCTTCATGTGGATCTTTATTGCTGCAGTAAAGATAGTTTAATAACAGTTAATTTTATGACTATGAAAATATTCTTTTTTATTATCCTTATGTTACCAGTCTGTGTGCTTTTGTTTCAGAAAGAAGAACCGGGAGACACACAATGCAGGTGTGTACCATAACTTGGACTCTGCTGGAATTAATTATGATATGGTTGATTGTGTTCTCATTTCATTTCTGCTGTCACAATAAAATATCCTGACCAAAAGCATCACGGGGGGACTGTCTGCCTCTGAGCAGAGTCAGCTGAGCATGAGAACTGGAGCAGACATGACCCCAGCAAGTCCTCATCTGACCCCATGTGTATGCTCTCTACATACACCCACACGTATGTCCACACATACACACACTGAAATAGATAAATTATACATGTAATGAGATAAAAGTGAATTTGAAAATAAATTTGTTATCAGTAAAACTATACTAGTTATTTAAATTATAATGAAAAGATGGCCTAATAATAATTTCTTTTTATCATTTTAACATAGTTATTATTTGTGGTTTTCTTTACAATGCTTATAAAAGTGCATTTATTTCATAAAATTTGACTTAATTATTACATTCTTAGAAACCTTTTGTAAAATCTTACTTGTCTGTGGCAAACAAGGGTTTTTGCCTCAGGGTTCAGTTTCTTTGCCTATGTCCATGCTTGGCAGGTGCTCTAGCACTGAGCTACAGACCCAGCCTTTTCTGTATGTGTGAGTCTTCGCTGACAGTTCCTGGGACACTTTGACCAAATAGCTTAAGGTTGATAATGTGTTTTCCTCTTTCCAGTGGAGAGGCACAGAAAGAAGAAAATCAATGCTGGGATCAACAGGATAGGAGAACTGATCCCCTGTTCCCCTGCTCTGAAACAGGTAGGCAGTCCTCACCCCCAAAATAAGTAGATATTCACCTATTTTTTTTTCTGCTTGTCAGTAGACAGTGCTCTCAATTATTTTGGTTTCTAGAATGATTATTTTTGTACTCTGTCATTTATTAAAGGGGAGGGAGGTTTCAAGTCGATAGCCTCATTCTTCATTCATTTTATTTTTCTATATACTTTAATTTTTCTTGTGTTTCTTTTTTTTAAAATATTTATTTATTTATTATGTATACAGTGTACAGAAGCGGGTACTAGATCTCATTATAGATGGTTGTGAGCCACCACGTGGTTGCTGGGAATGGAACTCAGGACCTCTGGAAGAACAGTCAGTGCTCTTAACCTCTGAGCCATCTCTCCAGCCCCCTTTTCTTGTGTTTCTATCAGTCTCCTAGTACAGTTTTTTACATGGTCAAATGTACCATGTGATTGCTAGATTATTCCTTTTTAAAAAAATTATATTTATTTTTATTTTCTATGTGAATTGATGTTTTGCCTGCATGTATAACTGTGTAAGGGTGTCAGATCTTGGAATTACAGACAGTTGTTAGCTGCCATGTGGATGCTGGGAATTGAATTCAGGTCCTCCGGATGAACAGTCAGTGCTCCCAACTGCAGAGCCATCTCTCCAGTCCCCTATTGTTCCTTTTTAAATTAATTGTTAAGGTAGCACCATGATTAGATTGATCTGATCTACTATGTCTCCTAGCATTGTTTTCTGATTATTAATGTTCTTTATGCCTTTAAAATTCTTACTTAGGTCTTCCTGGTATTTTTTTTTTTTTTTTAAAAAACTTTATTTATTTATTTGCCTTGGTGTTTGCCTGGAACTGGAACTACAGACAGTTGTTAGCTGCCATGTGGGTGCTGGGAATCGAACCCGGGTCCTCTGGAAGAGCAGACGGTGCTCTTAACCGCTGAGCCATCTCTCCAGCCCCCTCTTCCTGGTATTTTAAAACTTATTCCTCATGCTCTCCACGCATGCTCTCCTTTTTTGAGCCAAGGTATTGCTATACAACCCAGGACTCATGTTCTCTGGCCTCAGCATCCTTATCATTGGATTACAAGAGTGTGTCATCACATCTAGTCTTTCCATAACCTGTTAAATCCAATTAGTACTTGTAAATCTCAGCTTAATGCATAACACTTTTCCCTAATGAAGTTAATTTTTAATTTCTTTTTTTTTTTTTTTTTTTTTTAAAAAACACTTTTATTTATTATTTGCCTTGATGTTTGCCTGGAACTGGAACTACAGACAGTTGTCAGCTGCCATGTGGGTGCTGGGAATCGAACCCGGGTCCTCTGGAAGAGCAGACGGTGCTCCCAACCACTGAGCCATCTCTCCAGCCCCAATTTTTAATTTCTTAAAATAATGAGGATAAAACACTTGAACATAAAACAAATGATTCAAATAATATGAAATCATGACAAAGTAAACGAAAATTGGCATACCACTTTCAAGTTATGACCACTAATAAAATATCACACATCTGTCCAGACATGGTTTATCAATGAATGTCAGTTCTGCTCTGGAAACTGGCTTTATCATCTCCATTCAGTGTACATACTGAATTCTTGTTTGTAGATAATGTTCTGTTATGATCACTTGTCCTTAATGATTATATATTATTCCTTGCAGTTGGAATATAAAACTTTGTAGTAGCTTTTAAACTAATTTTAATTAAATAATTTATTTAAAATAAATATGTATACATAGTAAATAGCATTAAAACAATAAGTGTTCTTCCTGCTTCCTAGCCTTAACACAGCTTTCATAGACAGCTGTTCTGCCCTGTTTCCTTTGATACTTAGTTTTTCATTTGTTAGTTTTCTGTATACTTTTAAAATAGTGTGTGTGTGATGTCTACATCTGATGTGAAGGCAAGAGGTGGACAAGGCATGTCTTTTTAAAGATGTAGTATTTTTATTAATTCCTTGAAAATCTCGTTCATCACACAATGTGAGGGATCATATTCACCCTCAACTCCTTCCCAGATCCTCTTGGTTCCACTGTCTTCCCCATTCCTCACAACATCATGTCCTTTAATTATTTTTTAAATAACCCACTGGGTCCAGTTTGTATTGCCCATGCAGTCATGGATGTGGGATCATCGGTTGTCAACTCACTCCACCTTAATTACTTTCAAGAGGCCCACACAACTCTCATGATATGCCTGTTCCTACCCACACACTGGGGATATCTGCAGGGGTAGCTGTGCCTGGCTTTGTATGTGGGTGCTGGGGATTTGAACTCAGGTCTTCATGCTTGCACAGCAGGAATTCTTGCCCCTAAGCCATCTCTTCAGTTGTGTGTACTTACTTTAATCTTAATGCAATTTTCTGGGTGGTCAAATTATTGCATGACTTCTATTTTTGCCTTTTTTAATCCTCTAAAACTTCTGACCTCTGTTTTTAATGTTAACTAGTTGGTCTCTTTCAGCCCTAGTGATTACTTTTTTAAGGTTTTCTTATTCTGTGCATTATATCTCATGCCATATGTTTTTTTTTTTTTCCCCCTATGGAAATTTTCTGGGATCCCCATCTCCTAATTGTCTTCTCCCTATTCCATTTGAGTATTTTGTCTAAATAAAAAATGTTAAGCATTTTATTTAAATGTTTACGGACATATGGGTTTTTGTTGTTGTTTTGTTTCATACTTGAGAATGAGGCATCCAAAAACCAGTCAAAATTTCCATGTCTTAATTTGGGGAGCAGGAGGTGTACTTAACTCTGGAGTAGCTGAAAGGCCCTATAGTAGCATGGTTCAGTGCAACCCTCCAGCCCAGTGACTTACTGATCCCAGCAGATCAAGGCTCCTGCTGCTACTTCTCTGCCCACAGTTTGCACACTTACCTTGCAGAAATGAACAGAGAGATTTAAAGGCCCAGTGTGGGCAGTGTGGGGAATGTGTGGGTATGTGTGGGGGTGTCTTAAAGATGTCACTGGACTGTTTTCCTTGGGAGTGGCAAAGGACCCTCCCTTCCACTTCCCACACAGTAGCAAGGAGTCATGGAGACACTCAAGTCAGACTAGGACTTGGGCAGCTGCATCAGCTCCCCACTGGGTACAGGGCCAGGACTGGTTTGCTAGTGCTGTTACTTAGAAATTTGCCCGGCTTTCCAAGCCTCAGTTTCCTACTTTGGCAAGTGGAAGCACCTTCATCTTACTCTGCACAGCCCATGCTCTAGCAGTGGTTCTTGGAGCTGGGTCTGAGCAAGTGCATAGACTGGTCAACCTCAAATTCTGCCTGGGATGCCCTGCCACACTTCCCGACTCTTTCTGCCCTAAGAGGCATTCTGAGCCTGGCTCTGGTTATCCAGATTTTCAGGCTTTCTGGTCTGGAAGCAGTTCTGCAGGAGAAAAGTTTACCCCTATGGAAGAGCCTGGACAGGTCTATCTAGGTATAGTGCTGATCCAGTGGCCAATATTCAAGCCTCTGCCCACTCACAGTTTTGTCATTATGGATCTAGCCTGGCTTTCCAGATACAGCCTTGAACCAGTCCCCTCCAATCACATGGGTAGGATGAGGTGGGGATTCAGCCTTCAGGGACCTTTCCTTGGTGCCTGGTTGCCCTGTCTCTGGCTCAAGCATAGAAAAGGAGACTCAAACTGGCTCACAAAGCAATTGCACAAAGGGGTCTTTTTCTTCTCCCATTAAAGTCCTGGAGGCCTGTGTAACCTGAGGGACACACACAACACCAGGTCACACCTACTGAAATGGACTAAAATCAAGCCATTCTAAGTCTCAGCCTGGAAGTGTTAGAGATTTGTTCTTAACACTAGGAGACTGGCCAGATATCCACCCCCCAACTGTACGCCCCTCTTCAAGAGAAATACTTATTTTGAGAGGAAAAGTTTGGGGAGGGAGAAAGAATTTATTAATAACAAAGTCACCAGATTTTTTAAAAGCTAATCAAATATGCTTATATTTGACCCTAGATGTTTTGTGTTATTTTCCTCAGGAAAGTGTCTTGTCAGTGTCTTCCCTGGGAGCAGAAATGGTGAAAGGAGTATGTGAGCCTGCTTGCTGGGTTCCAAGGCTGTGTCAGTGACTGGGCTCTAGCACCTAGAGCTGTAACACTGCATTTTGCTTTGCCCCATGTTGACTTGGGAGCCTCATCTTAGCTAGTTGTGTTCCAGCTGTCCCTGAGGTTGAAATTTCCTAGCTTAGATTTCACAGGAAATAAACCTTTTTGTGTGGTTAGAGCAGGAGGAGAAGTCATCCATTGGCTCAGGACATGGGTGGGGAGGTTCGGACACCACTCTCAGTAAGCCTCTCCTGGAGCCCTCAAGGGAGCCTTGGACCTCACCCTGCACCAGAGGATGATAGCAGGTGCTTGTCCATGTTCACACTTGGGGTATTTAAGGCTGGATCAGCTTGCTCCTCAGCATTGCCCTCCTCCACCCCTCAACTTCTTTTTATCCCAGTTGGGTGGATTAAACTTTAATAAATATGTGAGGTTGTTTGCTTGAGTTTTAATTTGTTTGTCTTTTAAAAAATAGATTGTCCTTGCTTTCAGGAGCCTGAGATAGGAGGTTCACCAGTTCAGGAAAAAGAAAAGGAGATTGTTTTCTGATTGTGATTGTGTTGTACTTTGCTTTTCTTTGCCTACATCTTGGGGTGCAGGGGCCACTCAGTACATGTTGGAAGCTGTCTGTAAAACTTTACCTTCCTACCTGCCCTTGGCTTTCATTCCCAATTCTTGACAGTTCATGAAGAAAGGAAACTGGAATCATTTGACTTTCCTAGTGTTATCTGGCTCCCAGAGCAGAGCTGTTTACAGGCTGTCTGGACTGTTGTGTGCCCTGCCTTCTGTCTTAGCAGGGGGGCAGCTGGCTGAGCAGTATCACATCTTACTGTTGTTCTGATTCTTGTTTTAAGAAAGTGTTAGTTTTCTCTCTCTGATTTTGCAGTAACGGTTGTGAATCTGGAGTCATATATACTATGTGAGCACTCTATCACTGAGCTGCACCTGGTTTTCTTTTTCTAAAAGTTTCTTAGGTGTGCATATTGGGTCTATAGTAAGTCAGTTGAAGGAACCCAGAACTGAACCTTATTGAATCAAGGCACTAGCTCACAATGATGGATGCATGAGACAACAATAAAGGATGAGAGATACTAATACCAAACACACTCTAGTAGAAGTTAGTCATTCAAGACCACATGCTTAGTCAAAAGAAAGAAACCAGAAGGAGCCAGTGGATGGCTTAAATGTTTCTTAGTCATAAACTGGCAAATAAAAGAAATATAGCCATTGAGAGAGTTAGCAGGCCCACCAGTTGTGATGTGAAAATGCCTATAAGATACATCTTAGAAAAATATATTGCATGATGTTCATAGCATCCTGTCGAGGTGTGTGTGTGTGTGTGTGTGTGTGTGTGTGTGTGTGTGTACAGTAGAGGTGGAGGTATAGATGTGCACATATGTGCAGGTGCCCAGACCAGCATCATCTGTTGTGCTCTTTTGTATTCCGTTGGGACAGGATCTTTCACTAAACAACAAAAACAGGGTTTGTTTTGTTTTTGTTGAGGCTGGCAACCAGCAAACTCCAGCAATCTTGTAGTCTCTGCCCCACACCCTCAGCACTGCGGTTATAGGCAGAAACATGAATGCTGGGGATTCAAACTCAGGTCCTCATGCTCATCAGAAAGCTCTCTTATGCACCAAGCTGTTGCCCCAGCACCCCTGTTCAGGCTTTTAAAGAATATATCAGCATAGAGTATTTCTAGAAAGATATGCATGCAGCTTCATTATGATTGTTTCTAGGATAGGATTTGGAGAGCAACAGCAGAGTGGAATGTTGCCTTTCAATGTCTATCCCTTCATGGTTTTTATGTTTTTGCCATATGCACATGTCTTTGTTCTCTGTGTGCATTTTTGTGATGTGTGTGTATATGTTTGTAAGTGAGCATGTGTAATCCCACTACACATATGCACGTGCATGTACACACACATGCCATAGGTCAGTGTTAGCTGTCTTCCTTAATTGCTTTTCACCGTTTTGAGACTTGCTTTAACACTGAACCTGGAGTTTAATAGCTCAACTCACTGACTAACCAGTGAGCTCCAGAAACGTGCCTGTCTCTGTCTCCCCAGTGCTAAGATTTCAGGCAGGATCCACCTGCCCCATGCTGGTGATGTGAATTCAGGTCCTCATGCATTCATGGCAAGTCTTCTCTGACAGAACCATCTTTCAGGCCCCACATTATGTTTTCAGTCTTAAGGTTTATTAAAGCAGTGTCACTAATGAAATGGTGCACTGCTCTTAGAGAAGACCCAAGTTCTGTTCCCAGCACCCATGTCAGGTGGCTCACAACCATCTGTGACTCCATCTCCAAAGGATCCAGTATCCTCGTTAGAACTCTGTAGGCACTTGCACATGGCATTTTCTCTCACATAAACACATACACACACATAAAATTAGAATTATAAAATGAATCTTCAGAAATTTTAGAGATAAAAAAGTGCTTTAATGTAAAATTTAGCTTTTAAAAAATTTGTTTAGAAATGCGATATAGTAAGAGCATGGCACCAAACTCAGTCAAGTAATATCTTTTTCTCAGCCCGTTATTTAGGATACTTTGAGGTTGTGGTTATCAGTAGAGAATAATCTAAATCTGAATTTTGACAAAGTCCTGAAGACTCTCTGTGGCCTCTTCTCCAACCAGTCTTTACAATATGCCTCATGTACCTTTCCTGTCTTCACACATAACAAGGTCAGCCCTGCCTGAGTGCTTTTGCTTTCTTACTCTATGACTTGGTTCTTCCTCCAGATAGCCTCAGCATATGCTTTGCCATTTTCATGGTTTCTTGGCTATTACCATATAGAGAAGCCTTCCCAAAGCTCCCTTTTCAAAAACCAGCATAGTGGAGTGTCTTAGTACAGGCTTCAGTTTGAATAACAAAGCATAATGGACCCAGTGACTTAACAGATAAACTTAGCCTCACAGTTGTGGAGGCCGATGAGTCCAAGTGAGGATTGCAATCCCTGAGCAGGTAAAGGTAGGAACACCTCTTACAGACAGCCTAAGTCTGGTTCCCAGCACCCCATCAGGCAGTCATCTCACAAGTACCTGTAACTTGAGACCAGCAGTATCCAACTCCTCTGACCTCCTTGAGCACTCTTGTGCGTATACTCACACAAAGTCACAAACACAATTAAAAATAACAAAATATTTAAAAATAAAGTTTTCTAGTCCTAATTTTGTACTCACATGATACAGAGAGCTATTTATTATGTATGTGTATGTAGGCTACTTCAGAGCCCAGAGAGGCTCTTGAAGCCAATGGAACTATAGTTAGAGATGGTTGTAAGCCCCCATGTGGGTACTGGGAAACAAACTGCTAGAGCAGTAAGTGGTCTTAACTGCTAAGGCATCTCTCCAGCCTGTCTCTTCATGTAAGGAAGGGTGCTAATCTCCAAGAGCAGTCAGTGCTCTTGAATGCTGAACCATCTCCCCATCTATTTCTTCTTTGGAGGGTGCTAATTCCATTCATGAGAGTAGAACCCTTCCAGACTTCATCTCCAGATGCCACTACATTACACATCAGAGGTGGAACATGAATTTGGCAGAGGAAAACAAATCTTCAGTCCACATACTAACCATTGCCAAGTTCCTTCCATATCCTCTTGGATTTTCTTTGTGCTGCTTCTTGTGTATCATGCAAAATCTTTTTACCTAAGTTTGTGTGTGTGTGTGTGTGTGTGTGTGTGTGTGTGTGTGTAGTTTAAGGTTAGGTGGTTTGCCTATTTTTTCTTACATAGTAAATGGTCTAGAGATGTTTAATAAATCTAAAATGAATAGTAGAAGCTTTTGAACAACTTTGTATCTGATTTGAATTTTAAAAAGTTACATATCACATGTGACAAATCCAAAGTTTTACATGTCTTCTTACAGGTTTTACCTTTTGATGAAGTGTTTAAAAGGTTAATTTTTTTTTTGCAGAGCAAGAACATGATCCTGGACCAAGCCTTTAAGTATATAACAGAATTGAAGCGGCAGAACGATGAACTCTTGCTTAATGGAGGAAACAGTGAGCAAGGTAGAATCATGTGAAGTCTTGCTGTCTCCTGTTTGCTAGACTGTGCTTAGGTGCTGTGTGGCAATGACACACCCATCCCTCAAATCAGAATAGCTCTGCCTTCAAAGAGCCCAAGAGAATAGCATTGCAAATGATAGCATTGCAAATGAGATCATTGTAGCCAAGCTCCTTCCTCCTCTGTGGTTAATTTGATCTTGTAATAATACAGAACTTCAATTTTGATTTCTTTTGTGTATTTTATGCTTGCCAGGGTCATGAAACTAATAGTGTTCAATCTCTTTTGTTCCATTTGGGTCTTGCAGTTAGCAGACTCTCCCAAGACTCTGACTCAGAGGAGTCCTGCTCAGTGTAACTTAGAAACATGATCAGACGATAGATCTAGGCCAAGTTCTCACAATACATTGACCTAGAAGACCAAAGTAGTCATTTCATAATTGTTTACATTAATATAAACTGTGTCTTAAGCTGACGATACTTGATTTTTAAGTGTAACTTTTTGTACTGTGAGTTTGGATTTTTGCAGCAGCACTGGACAGAAGCTGAAAGGAAAACATCAGGCCAGTGTAAAGCGCAGGGTAGAAGGCTGTTGAGTGGCCATTTACTATGACTCTGAAAAGAACAGAGAACTGCCAGTGACAACCTAGTCCTGTGACCACCTTACAAGCAACAATGTTTTAGTGAGGTTGGACAGTATTGTGCTGTGATGCTTGTGATGGGCAAGAATGGTATTGGGAACTATGTCCAGGAGCAGCATTTGGATTCTTCCTTACATTCAGTTAAATAGTTGCTTTTCTAAGATGGTGCAGACCCTTCTAGGTGATTCCAGTAGGTAGTTCCATATATTGATGTTTGGGAACATTGTAAAGCACCCCCAAGATGCTTTGAAGACCAGACTTTCCCAATGATAGCTCCTTTGGCTCAAAAGACAGAAGCTAAGCCAAACAGTCATGTTACCTTAGAGAAAAGAAAAGCAAATGAAAAAAATAGTAGTTGGACAGGGCTCAGAAAAGGCCTAGCAGCTAGGCCAGGGTGGGGCAGACCCTGAAGCTGCTTCAGCTGGCTCTCTGGGCATCTCTGTTGTGATCATTGTTTCTCTGGCTCTTTCTGTTCATATTTTCTATTCACTCCCTGACCCCTGCATTTTTTGTTATTGTTCTTTTGGTAGAAAATGATTAATTTTATGTAATGCAGAGTAGAGGATAGTACCTTCTCAAGGGTAGACAATGTCAAAGATAGCACTGTGCCAATCTGTATTTCAGGCAGTCTTTATAATAGTCTGTAGGAGAGAAACTTCTCCTTCAGAACATACTCCTGTCCAGGAGATTAACAGGCCTATTTCAATAGACTCCAAATGAGGAGGACAGTGGTATGTCCTTGTTTTTTATCAGAAAGCTTCTAGCCAGATAGTTTACACACACATACACAAAGAGGGAGAGGGAGAGGGAGAGGGAGAGGGAGGGAGGGAGGGAGGGAGGGAGGGAGAGAGAGAGAGAGAGAGAGAGAGAGAGAGAGATGATTATACAATATGTAACACTAATGTTCTTCCAGTCAGTTCAGAATGTCACATCATCACCCAGGACTAGAGATATGCCTTATGTCCCATTTCTTTGACCAGTAATCAGAGCCCTGCATTCTGGTCCTTGATTTAAAAGCTGCTCATTATGAGGGACGGGCTCATCCCAATGATCCCAATGAATCCAAGCCTGCTAATACCTACTTCCCTACTTCACATTACCTCCTCAAGAGTTGAGACCCTAAAGTCATTTAGGAGGTGGACATATAGTTAGTCTGGCTAGTTTGCACTGCAGTGGGTTAGAAGAATTTAAGGTTTCTGTTCTTGCTGACTTTGAGCTACTTGAAGTTAAGATTGCTGCAGGACTGTCTGAGGATGGATTGACCATAAACAAGAGGAGAAAAAATTAAGATAGTTAAGCACTCAAGGTCTAAGACTGATGGAATCACTACTAAGATTATAATAGATACAGTCCATTTCAATTCTGAAAATTCAGAGGTCCAATTCCAAAGCTGTTTGCCAAAGGGGATAGTAGTATCTAACATGTTGTAACCTGGCTTTGTCAATCAGATGGGACATTAGCAGAATTTAGAATTATATCCATCATCCTTGATAATAAACCAAGTATCTTCTGTGGATAGCTGTGAGGATATCTATCTAATACCTTGAGCTACTGTGCCAGGCTGCTTTGAAAAATATTCCACAAATAGATGGATTGGAGCTGAAGCCTGTTCATCCCAAATGCTAATACACCTTAGCATTCTGTATCATATACTTTAAGAGGCTTGTCAGGTGTGGTAACACTGAACTTGGAGCCCTGAGCAAAGAGCTTTTAGCTTCTCAGGAGCATGTTACCAGGAATCAGTCTGCCTTCTCTTGTTTCATCTGTTAGCTATGGGAAGTTTAAGATTGGGAATGTTGAGACTTGTACACCATAGGAGATTTTCAGCAGTTGGCCTTTGTAGGTATATAGTTTAAAAAATATATAGGAGGCTTAGGATATTACTCTTCAAAGAAAACCTTATAGCAACAGAGAGCTCATGGCCCTGCTGAGACATTTGAAGGCTAGAACTGGAGTTCAGTGGCTTAGCACATATATTTTTGCTTAAGTTGTTATAATCACTGACATTCACCAGTATTTTTACATCTTCATTCTGATATTTTAGCTGAAGAAATTAAAAAGCTACGAAAACAGCTGGAAGAGATGCAAAAAGAAAATGGGCGATATATTGAATTATTGAAAGCAAATGACATATGTTTATATGATGACCCCACAATCCACTGGAAAGGAAATCTAAAAAACTCAAAAGTGTCGCTTGTTATTCCGAGTGAGCAGGTCCAGAAAAACATCATCGTTTATTCCAATGGGAGCCAGCCTGGGGGAAACAGCCAGGGGACCTCTGTTCAGGGGATAACCTTTAATGTTGGTCACAGCTTGCAAAAGCAAACTGCCAACGTGGTGCCAGTGCAGAGGACCTGCAAGCTTGTGACTCCTGTGTCTATTTCTGGAGTTTATCCTTCTGAAAACAAGCCATGGCATCAGACTACAGTGTCTGCACTGGCTACCAACCAGCCCCTTCCCCTTTGTCTTCCTGCTGCCATTTCTGCTCAAAATATTCTCGAACTTTCTACTTCAGAAAGCCAATCGAGTATGCTTGGTGCCACTGGCGGCTCACTGATCACCGTTTCAGTTGGTCCTGACCCTCACCAACATCCTTCCTTGCATACATGCTTAAACGATCAAAATGTTCCTGAAAATAGCAATGGGCAAGAAAGCCCTAAATCATCAAGGAAAACAGTGGCATGTGTCACAAGTATCTCCTCCAGCAACTCAGCAACTGCCTCTAAAGTACATCATGAAACTAGATCTGGCCCGAGTGTGCAGGACTTCAGTGGAGACTTGCATAACACCCTTGTTGTGTCCGTCAGCACCACGGTATGCTCAGAGCCTCCCACGTGTACAGCTGATTCTTCTCCCGTGAGTATTAGCAAGACAGCAGACTCAACAAGTACAGCGGCAGTGGTGGCTCCAGCTCATGCTGGAGTAGCGAGGACCGCCCTCCTGGTGAGCAGCCTCTCTACAAATTCTTTGGACAGTGCTTGGACTCTTTCCTCCTCTTTGCCTTCTTCAAGTGTTAGTGCTTCAGATTTGAAAAACATCAGTAGCCTTACCCGAATCTCTTCAGCTGGAAACACACAGACAACATGGACCACTTTGCACCTGGCCGGAAACACTATTCAGCCTTTAAGCCAGACACCGTCTTCTGCTGTGACTCCAGTATTAAATGAGTCTGGTACCAGCCCTACTCCAAGCCACCTCAAGCACGTGGCTACAGGCATCACCTTAAATAATTCCCTTCCAGCAGATGGGCCACCAGTTGAGCAAGTAGTGGTAACTTTGCCTTCGTGTCCACCCTTACCTATGCAGCCACCAATTGCCCAGCCACAGGTTAAATCTCAGCCTCCAAAAAATATCCTTTCCTTGAATTCAGCAATGCAGGTGATTCAGATGGCTCAGCCAGTTGGGTCAGCTGTCACTGCGGCTCCAGGTAACCAAAATGTTATTATTCTTCAGCCACCCAGCACGACCCCATGCCCAGCAATGATGAGGGCAGAAGTTCCCAGCCAAACAGTAGGTCAACAGATTGTCATCATACAGGCAGCCAATCAGAACCCATTGCCACTCCTCTCTGCTCCCCATCCTGGTCCTGTTCGACTTCCTGTCAATGGAGCCAGTGCTATAATAGGGTCTCATAATTCAGTGCAAAATGTGCCAGCACCACAGACTTTTGGAGGAAAGCATCTTGTCCACATATTACCAAGACCTTCATCTTTTTCCACATCCAATTCAACCCAAACCTTTTCTGTTACCATGTCAAACCAACAACAGCCTCAGACCATTTCTTTAAATGGACAGCTCTTTGCTTTGCAGCCTGTCATGTCTTCATCAGGAACTACAAATCAAACCCCTATGCAAATTATTCAACCCACCACCAGCGAAGATCCAAATACCAATGTTGCCCTGAACACATTTGGGGCTTTGGCGAGCCTCAATCAAAGCATATCACAGATGGCTGGGCAAAGCTGTCTACAATTGTCGATTAGCCCGTCTGCTAATCCTCAGACTTCTACAAACAGTCAAACCAGCCCAGCTAACTGTGTCTCACTAACAACAACTGTAACACCTACCATGACAACAGATAATTCAGCCACACTATCCAGTACTTACAGTCTTGTGACAGCTTCCTCAACAAACACTGTCACGTGTTTGCCCCCTACCATAAAATCGAAAAGACTGAACAAAAAACCAGGTGCCAAGAAACACTCAGCAGCTAACAAGCCAGTATGTCCCCTGAATTCAGTCAGAGATGTGGGCAAGCTAGATGGCCCCAGAACGGACAGCTCAGCAGAGCCATCCTATAGTGATGAACTGCTGGACAGCCTCCCTGTTGGCCTACCGTCTGTTGCTGTGTCCCAGGCAAAGAGTGTTAGTATTTCTGCTTCACATTCTTTGGACATTCTGAATTCTGAACCAGTAATCCCTGAGTCTGTGTCCAAATCTAAGTCAGCAGAAGATTGTAGCTCATCCTCCCAAGAATCTGAAACAAGTGAACAGTTTGTAGTAGCCCCAGCAAAATCCAAAGATTCTACTCCCATCTTGCAAGAGACATCTCAGGGCACACCATCAACTACTGTAGCATTGTCCAATGCTACAAAATCCTGTACTTCAACCAATGTGTTAATTCCATCTCCTATCGAATCCCAGGCTTTGGTTTCTCAAGTTTCTGGTATATCATCCACAATAAGCACTTCAAGCACTGACTGTATTTCTGAAGTAGAGATTGTGGCAGAAGCTTGCTCCGTTCAGCAGGATTCACTGGACACCATGCAAACAGCAGGCCCCTTAAAGGGACAAGGTCTAACTGTGTTGCTGTCTGATCTTACTAAAGAAAAAGACCTTCAGAAATCATCTCTTTCTGTCCAGATGGATCACCCTGATTTTTCTCCAGAAAATTCTAAGATAGGTGATTCTACTGGTGATTTGCATCCCAAGCAGGAACTATTACTGATGAGCGATGACAGAGATGCCCCACAGCACTCCTCCTGTCTCCCTGAGCAAGAGGTAATTAATGGTTCTTTGCTCACCAGTAGGCAGGCCGACTCTCCCATGTCAACCAGCTCTGGCAGTAGTCGTACTTTCTCGGTTGCATCCATGCTTCCTGAAACGGCCCGAGAAGATGTGACCAGCAACACAACAACTAACACATGTGACAGTTGCACCTTTGCAGAGCAAACTGATATTGTAGCCCTTGCAGCAAGAGCTATCTTGGACCAGGAGAACATTGAGAAGGGAAGGGTTGGCACGAGGACTGAGATGAGGGAGGGTACCTCCACGCCTTCTGAAACCCCTTTAGAGGGAGAGCAGCCTTGCACAGGACAGGCAGAGGCAACACCAAATGAATTTAACTCTGAGGATTCAGGGGAAGTCACAGTCAATAGGCCTCTCGAAAAACCTACCTGTTCTCTGGGGATTAAAACATCAAATGCCTCCTTACAGGTGTCAGCCTCTCAGCCACCAAGTCTTACCAGTTTAAGTGTGAATAATCTTATTCATCAGAGCAGTATCAGCCATCCTCTGGTTAGCTGCACGGGGTTACCGCAGACATCTGAGCAAACATCTATTCCTGTGACCGTTAATATGACTGTTACATCCAGTTCTTATGGCAGCCAGCCCCCTGTGCCACCTCTGATGACAGACTATTCCCAGGAACAGCTAAATAACATGACTAGCGCCATACCAAATCCACAGATTCAAGAACCCCTTTCAAAACCTAGTCATGAAAACCGTAAGGATTCTGCAAAGCGCACTGTACAAGATGATCTTTTACTGTCTTCAGCCAAACGTCAGAAGCATTGCCAGGCAGCCCCTCTCAGGCTTGAAAGTATGCCCCTGATGAGCCGGACTCCAGACAGCATTTCTGATCAAACTCAAATGATGGCAAGCCAGATCTCCACCAACTCTTCCAACTCAGTTGTACCTGCTAGCAACCCAGGGCATGGAGACAACCTTACACGGCTATTCCCACCTGCTACCAACTTTGTGGCACCTACACTGAGGCAGACAGAAGTTCAGTGTAGTTCTCAGCCTCAAGTTGCTGAGCAACAGCAGCAAACTCAGGCCAGTCAACATCTGCAGGCCCTGCAGCAGCATGTACCAGCTCAAGGGGTGTCTCACCTTCACACTAACCATCTCTACATCAAGCAGCAGCAGCAGCAGCAACAACAACAACAACAAGCAGGGCAGTTAAGAGAGAGGCATCACTTGTATCAGCTGCAACATCATGTGCCTCATGCAGACAGTGCTGTCCACTCGCAGCCCCATATTGTGCACCAACAGAGAACTCTACAACAGGAAGTTCAGATGCAGAAGAAGAGAAATCTTGTTCAGGCCACTCCTGCCTCTCAGTTGTCTTTACAACCAAAACACCATGGGAATGATCAGTCGAGACCCAAGAGTAGTCAGCCACATCCTCACCATCAACAGATGCAGCAACAGATGCAGCAACACTTTGCAAGTTCCCAGCCAGAGAAGAGCTGTGAAAACTCTTCAACTAGCCGGGGTCACCATAGCCATGCCCAGAACCATCTCAGTCAAGATATTCTGCACCAGCAACAGGATGTTGGAAACAGACAGCAAGGTTCAGCAGTTTCTTCTGACCATGTATCAGGACATAATCCAATGCAGAGGCTCTTGCCATCAAGAGGCTTAGAGCAGCAAATGGTGTCTCAGCCCAGTATTGTGACTAGGTCTTCAGACATGACCTGTGCTCCACACAGGCCAGAAAGAAACCGAGTGTCAAATTATTCTGCTGAGGCACTCATTGGGAAGTCATCCTCTACTTCAGAGCAGAGAATGGGCATGTCTCTCCAGGGGCCCAGGGTCTCAGAGCAGCTTGAAATGAGAAGCTATCTTGATGTTCCTAGGAATAAAAGCTTGGCACTTCATAATATGCAGGGTCGCATGGACCATGCCGTCCCCCTTCCTGATTGTCAGACATTCAAACCAGCTGGAGCCAGCCAACAGCCCCAGAGTAATTTTGAAGTACAATCCTCAAGAAATAATGAAATAGGTAACCCTGTGGCGTCACTGAGAAGTATGCAGTCCCAGGCTTTTCGAATTAGTCAAAACACTGGCCCACCACCAATCGACCGGCAAAAGAGATTGTCTTATCCTCCAGTTCAAAGCATCCCCACAGGAAATGCTGTCCCACCAAGGGACAATGAGAATTCATGTCACCAGAGTTTCATGCAGAGTTTACTTGCTCCTCACCTTGGTGATCAGGTCATTGGGAGCCAAAGGTCACTCTCAGAACATCCAAGGAATACACAATGTGGTCCATCTTCAACAATTGAATATAATTGTCTCCCAACTCGTGAAAGTGTTCATATTAGAAGAGAGAGTGAAAGTCAGAATAGGGAGAGTTGTGACATGTCTCTAGGTACAATTAACAACAGGAATAGCACTTTGAATATTCCTTTTTCAAGTTCCTCTTCTTCAGGAGATATTCAAGGTCGAAACACAAGTCCTAATGTTTCTGTACAAAAGTCCAATCCCATGAGGATTACTGACGGTCATGGGACCAAGGGCCACATGAACCCTCCTGTCACATCTAACATGCATGGGGTTGCAAGGCCAACTTTGCCACACCCATCTGTGTCTCATGGGAATGCTGACCAAGGGCCTGCTGTACGTCAGGCTAACTCTTCAGTTGCCCAGAGGTCAAGACATCCCCTGCAAGATAGCAGTGGTTCCAAAATCCGCCAACCTGAAAGAAACCGTTCTGGAAATCAAAGGCACAGTAATGTCTTTGACCCAAGTCTTCCTCATCTTCCTCTCTCTGCTAGTGGCAGCATGATTCTTGGACGTCAGCAACCTGCTGCAGAAAAAAGAGGGAGTATTGTCCGTTTCATGCCTGATAGTCCACAAGTACCTGCTGATAATTCAGGTCCTGACCAGCATACACTGTCACAAAATTTTGGTTTTCCTTTTATTCCTGAGGGTGGCATGAATCCACCAATAAATGCAAACACTTCCTTCATTCCACAGGTTAGCCAGCCCAGTGCCACACGAACTCCAGCTCTCATCCCAGTAGATCCCCAGAACACGCTCCCCTCCTTTTACCCCACCTATTCTCCTGCTCATCCTACTCTGTCCAATGACATCTCAATCCCTTACTTTTCTAATCAAATGTTCTCCAATCCTAGCACAGAGAAAGTAAACAGCGGAAGTTTAAACAACCGATTTGGATCCATTTTATCTCCTCCGAGGCCCGTTGGCTTTGCACAGCCAAGCTTTCCTCTTCTCCCGGAGATGCCGCCAATGCACATGGCCAACTCTCACCTGTCCAACTTTAATATGACATCATTGTTTCCAGAAATAGCAACGGCTCTTCCTGATGGCTCAGCGATGTCACCTTTGCTCACCATAGCAAACTCCTCTGCTTCTGACTCCTCCAAGCAGTCCTCCAATAGACCTGCTCACAATATAAGCCATATCTTAGGTCATGATTGCAGCTCAGCCGTCTAAATCCAGAGAGACTAAATGTGAAGGTTGGGTTGAGGTGACAACTGTTCTCATGTGCACATGCATACTAAGACAGCTTGTGTGGTGTGTGTCTTTGGATAACCATTTCTCAGTTAGCTTCTGGTTATAAGGAGCTCATGTCAGAGAGGATGCATACACTGGAGTTGTTAGAACAATCACCTTTCATTTATGAGTGACGTGCTTTCTTTAATCATCTGAATGATTTGCCTTTCCAAGTTTGATTTGTAATCTCTTATTCCCTAAGTACTAATCAAGGAGAAGTTGAGATCTTGGCATAAGCTGGATGGTAGGAAGGAGCTGAGATTTTAAACTCAATTGTCGATAGCTGTAAAATAGGTAGTTGCTGAGTTGCAAATCCAAAAGTAAAGGCAATTTCAAAAACCTGATTCATCACTATGTTGATACTAACATCTAACAGTTCTGAACCATGGCAAAGGATAAATTGATAATGGGTTAAATTCCCATAAGTAAAATCAAGTAGATAGAAAAATCTACAAAATATTTGATTCCTGAACTCTATTACCAAGACTTCCTTCCTAATTATAATTTTTAATAAGCTACCTAAATTTTATGTTTTGTTCTTCAGAGAGCCACATTATTCTTTAATGTGCCAAGATTATGTAAAGCAGAAGTCTTCCTTAAACAATGAGCCTTAAAAATACAAAGCTAAAACAAAAATACAGAAATGTTTTCCACTTAGTACTTGGGTTTTGCATTAGGCCAAAGAATAACAGCAGTTGTATTATGGTTTTTTCTAGGGTCAGTTAGTGACTAGTGTTTTATCAGTTGAGTTGACTTTGTATTCTCTCTTCATTTTATTTATTTGGTCTTGAAATAAATTAATTTACAATCACTTAAATATTAGAACTGCTCATATTGTGTTTAGAAGACACATCTGAGCTTTTTCAGATACTTCTGAATAGAATTTTAAGCTCTCCCAGTCTTTTCAGTTACTGGTTATTTATATTAAATATTGCATTATTACCCTTCACAACAATTGTAATAAGGAAATTAATTCATTATTTTTCTGTAGGTATAAAATGGTGCTTCACAAAAATACATTCTCTATGTATATCTGTGAGTTCATGAGTGAGAGTGCATGTGAAAACGGGTTTTAAAAATATAGACTGGTCCTTATTATTGAAGATGTATATCATATATATATGTCATGTTGTACACGATAAATGGATATAGCCTTGTCTCAGTTAAAAATGAACAGATTGGAAAAGATAGTACAATTGCCATCTACAAATGGGAAACTGAGGCTGGCTCTAGACTGATGGTTCTCACCCTTCCTAATGCAACCCTTAATACAGTTCCTCATGTTATGGTGACCCCCAGCCATAAGTTATTTTCATTGCTACTCCATAACTGTAATTTTGCTACTGTTATGAATCACAGTGTAAATATCTGTGTTTTCCAGTGGTGTTAGACGACCCCTGTGAAGGGTTGTTTGCAGCTCACAGGTTGAGAACTCCT
>PVIH01001634.1:0-66360 GCA_004025045.1 Sigmodon hispidus
GTTTGTGAGACTTCGCTCAGGAGGATATTCTCCAAATCCATCCATTTGCCTGTGAATTTTAGGATATCATTTTTCCTTGCTGCTGCGTAGTATTCCATTGTGTAGATGTACCACAGTTTGTTAATCCATTCTTCAGTTGAGGGACATCTAGGTTGTTTCCAGGTTCTTGCTATTACAAATAATGCTGCTATGAACATAAAACATCATTTCATTTTTAAGTCGGGCTTATGCATGTCTTTACTTTTTTTTTTTTTTTTTTAAACTTTATTTATTTATTTATTTATTTGCCTGGAACTGGAACTGCAGACAGTTGTTAGCTGCCATGTGGGTGCTGGGAATCAAACCCGGGTCCTCTGGAAGAGCAGACGGTGCTCTTAACCGCTGAGCCATCTCTCCAGCCCTACATGTCTTTACTTTTAAGTTCAATATAATGGTGTTAAAAGTGTCTTATGTATTTTTTGTCCATTTCCCCAGTATTCTCTAGCTTAGAGCTGTGAGATAGTGACTGCTATATTGCATTTGCTTGTTTTTGTAGGTTCTTCTCTGTGTCACATGTCTCTCTTTCCTTACCCATTCACTTGAACTTGAATTCCTGTTGACTGGCAGCTCCCATAGTTCACTTTTCACTCTTCAGCTGTTGGGGTCACTGGAGCAGATTCCCTACAACCTGAACATTATCCCCTGAAGAATTATTTCCAAATGGCAAATCGACCAGCTGAAACTTCCTCCTTCTTGCCAGGTCAGCTTTACTGACATTATCTGCAACACTATGGCCTTCATAAGTCAAAATTTATTGTAGCCTGATGAGAACCAGGAAGGGAGACACATCCTGAGTACATATTTACCCAGTATCCCAACTCCTATTCTACCCTAGGTTCAGTTTGGTTGCGCCAGTATGCTCTAGGGTACCCGTGGCATCATTACAGATGGCCACTCTCATCTCTTCTCTTACACACATTCTCAACTTTACCAACATCACTGACATCGTTTCTCTCTCCCCTAAACTTTGTTGTCCAAAGACAAAAGAAAAAAGAGGGGTGAGGGAGACAACATTTCAGGGTTCAGGACAAAGCATAAGTGTAGTGGGACTATGCTGGTAATATAAATATTTGTCCCGCCTATGGGTTTAATAAAAGCTGATTGGCCAAAGGCAAACAGGAAGTGTGGGCGGGGCTATCAGGCTAAGGGAGATTCTCAGAGCAGAGACAGATGCCACAGAGTCACTGGAGCTTCCGGGAGATGCAAAGGAAAAAAGTTGAAATGCTGCTCTGAGATAAGGTACCGAGCCGTACAGCTGAACAAGATAGGCTGAGTTCAGATGAAGGAGTTAGCAAGTTACATGCCTGGGCCGTAGGTCGATCAGCATAGAAATAACACTAGCATCTGTAAGATTATTTGGGCCTAAGCAGGCAGTGGGGCTGAGAGTGGGTTCAAACCTCTGGTCCAGGCCTGGAAAGTCCAGGCCAGAAACTTTTTACAACACATAAGAAATAAGACAAGTCCAGAATGAATTTTTGAAAACCCATCCAACGGAACCAATTCCATTGGATCTGGCTGTCGTCTGCTAGATGTGTACTACATGTGAGCCAGTATTAAAGAGCTCCTGGGACTTTTCATATCCAGCATGGGAGCAGGGGTCTGGTTGTGGTGACCAAGAGCCAAAATTTTGGTTTCCATCCTTCTGTGTTCTTGCAAAGCAGCACTGTGTGTCCTGGAAGATGGAGGGAGGTACCTTGAGTAGATAGCTCAGAATCCATCATTCGAGGAAGGTGAGGAAGTTCAAGGCTCAAGGGAGTTACACCAAGGTAGGAACATCAGCAAGGAAGAGAAGAAAGTCTTCAGCTGACATTGGGAGGCCTGGCCTCAAGGTCCTGCCCAACCAAGTCCTTTCACACTAGGCAAGCCCCTGTGCCCACACCAGGGCCCACTAGCAGACCCCAGATTCACTACAAGCTGTGTGGTCATTATTCTCTATTTCTGGAGACCAAGAGCTGTTCAACAGCCAGGTTCCCTGTGTGTATCATCTCTACCACTAAGTCCCAACACTGCAGTAACCTATTAAGGCTGCATGCACCACATGTCTACATCCGTCTTGGAACAGGACCAAAGGTCAATAAGCTGATCCAAGGGCTCATCCAAGCCCTGATGGGACCTTTAGGAAAGGAGTTATCTCTGAAGACTTCCTGGAGGAGATGGTGCAAGGAAAGACACTAACACCCCTATAGGCCATATTAGGTACTAATATTTAGCTTCCTTTTCTTCTAACTCCTGAGTGCTGAGATTAAAGGCATGCACCGTACCACTCAGCTTTCATAATCTCATTGACAGCATGAAGCATGCACGCTCTTTATCATCTCATTAAGTGATGTCGATTTGTTTGAGACCTTCCTGCTCTAGGATCCCAAGTCCAGAAGGATGTGGCTGCACACAGATGCCTTATCTGTCACCTATTTGGAGAACTATGTGTACATATAGGTTCTACATTCCCTCTCAGGGAACCAAAGCCCAGTGTTGCAGGGCCCTTCTAGCTACAAACTCTCCCAGGTGAGCTATTCTGCAATTGGCTGCAGCTCTGTCCCGTCTACAAAACAAAATCAGACACACTTAGGAACTCCCTTCTCATTTATCATCATTTCCCTGTCCTTCTCTTCCTCCTCTCTAGCACCAATAACCTGCAAGGAATTGAAATGCATGCTGCAGAGTCTCAAGGCTGGGTGCATTGTCCTTGAGTGTAGTTCTCTTGGGTTAGACTGGTCCCTCTTCTCTCTCACACCCTTCCCTAGGGAGTGGGGCCAGCAGATCGCACCCAGCCAGGACAAGGGAGTCCCCAGCTGCAAATTGGAATGATGTATGCTGACTCGAAAAAAATGTATGTAAGAAAAAAGGATCTTAGAGGTTGAGGTTGTTGGTCTTTTCCATCTCTCTTACAGATCTGACCCAAAGAACACTATCTTTCTCATTTTCAAGGTCATCTGCGGAGGGGCTGGGGTGGGGGGCGGGGGGACGGACGGACTGAGGAGCACACAGCCAGAGCTCTGTGGTTCTCAATCACGTGAGATGATCTCGAGCCAAGTGTGCACCGAACTGAAGACAACTGGCTTTATGAGTTACATGTTTCATGAGGATAAGCTTCAATGTATAAGTCCCAGTCGGGCTTAGTGGGGGTGATTAATTATCTTCAAGTGACATCAAGTTGAGGACCACCCGGCTGGTTCTCTCAAAGTGCCCATGCATTTTGAACTTGCAAGGGAAGGGGTCTGAGTGTGTGGGCTCCGCTCCGCTGGGGAGGGGGCGGTCACAGAACCCAAAGGCATGAAAGGAATTAGCAACTGTGGCATTTTGAAGTGGAAAGGGACTTACCCTCCCACACAGATCTGATAGAAGGCTTCTCTGAGCCCTGGCTGGGAATATGTGTCTAACGCTGGATGCTCTGCCTTCCAAAACTAAGAGACACACTTGCAATAGGACCTTTAAAGATCTCCAGAAGCAAATCATGTATCAGGCTACGGATGTAATGCTTGCTAAGTGCTGGATGAAAATGACTTTAGAAAGATTGGCTGAGCTTAAGGAGCTGTGAACGGTTTTTGTTTGTTTGTTCTTTTAATATTCCCTTCAGCTAAAGACTAAAACCAACATGGTTCTACCATGCACCCAGGGAATCAATAGTGTGGGGTCCATGGCAAAACAGAATTAAAAAAAAAGAAAATACTAGGCTTAAAAAAAAAAAACGAACAGAGGGACCCCCTATGGTACTTCTGCTTATAGCAAGCAGTGTCAGTTCCAAGGTCCTGGTGACAATATTGTGCTATATAGGTAAGCAATATGCTATCAAAAAGAAAATTGGGTAAATGGTACTGTGATTATCTCATATATATGTATATTATATCAATGAGTATGTATGTGTATTCATGTGTGTATACATAGATATGTGTGCATAAAAATACACATATATATTATATTATTTCTTTTGTGACTCTATAGTTATCTCAAAATAAAATGGTTATGTTAACTGTGTTAAGAATTTAGGGGCTGTGATGTGACATGGTTGGTGGAGTGCTTACAGAAAGCCCTGGGTAAACTCAGCATGGTGGTGGTTTATTCCAGCTCTCAGGAGATGGAGGCAGGAATTGTGACTATTTGACCCAGGCTCCATGGGTTACATGAGACCTGTCTCAAAACAAACAAACAAAAATAGCACAAATTTTAGTAAATAATTTTTAGAAAAACTAGTGAAATATATGTGATTTTAATTGCTAAAAGGCAGACCAGCATGATCCTTGCTTTTTAGAGCTATGGGCAAGTTCTATGTTGAATTAGGGCTGTTTGTATGTGAACAAGAAAAAAAAATCATGTATGACTTTGAAGCCAGGTTCCCAAAAACATTAAAATCTTCATGTGGCCTCCTAAACATACATCCTGCTGAGTTCTATTTGCTAGCATTCTATTTAGTCAGATTTTTGCATGTAAATCATCAATGTAAATTGCATAAGACCTTCTCCTCTACCTGGGTACCAAGGTTATATTAGCCTTATAGAATTAGCTGACAACTTCCCCTTTTCTGTGTGAAGTGGTTTGAAATAGATAAATAAAATTATGTGACGTGATGTCTTCTTGAGGATCGAGAGAAGGCCAATGGGACTACTGATTCTCTTTCTATCATGACTGTCCTTTTTATGAGAATCTTTGTCTTTTTGGTACCTTTGAGGTTTGTGGTTTTTATTTATTTATTTTAGAAAAAAATAATTATTTCAGCAAAGTTTTAGGCATTCATATGTGATTTTATAAGTCTGCACCAAACCAAGTGTGATGTCTCACTTCTGTAATGGCAGCACCTGGTAAATTGAGGCCAGAGAATTTCTGCATGTTTGAGGCCAGCATGGACTTCAGAGTGAAGCCTTGTTTCAAACCATAAATACATACATATTCAAACGCCACTACATCCATAGAGATATACTCTTTTAATCTGAGTATTATTTGTGTCTTTTCTTTTTTTTTCCATTTATATATTTTGGTAAAAAAAATTTTTTTAGCCTTTTATAGATGTGTAACCTGTTCTCTGTATAGAAGGCTAGATACAGATATGGTTAATAGTCTGGTCCTCTGCACTGACTGCATGAATAAAATCATACCAGATCCTCCCCCAGATGCTACACTGTAGTCAATCTATGTAACCTTTCCTTATGGAAGAGGTCACATATACTTTGCACAGAGTTTTGATTTATTCATACCTTATTTTTATTGTGCACATGGAATTGAGTTAATTATCTGTGGGAAACTTTCTTCCAAATTGTGCTGCACTTAAATTTGCTCAAATCAACTGCCTGGTGTCAGACTCCAGAAGTTTGAACCAACACTAGCTACTGAGTCCTGTTGAACTGGACTTCCTTTTGCCTCACTTGGATCAATACTCTGTTGGCTGTGATGTTTGCAGAGACCCCCACAATATTTTATTCCTTTCTGTTCCTTTTGTCTTATGTTTTATGTGTATGGCTGTTTTGCCTGCATGCATGTCTGTGTACCAATATGTATGTTTGGCTCTTGGAGGAAGCCAGAAGAAGGCACTGGATCCCCTGGAACTGGAATTAGATAGTGTGAGAAGCCGCACTCACTGCCGCCATTCCAACATGGCGGTGACATCCTGTGCTCTAATGTGTAAATAAGTAGACTGCGCAGGTGCAAGGGGAATTTCCACTCCTTGTGCTCTGCCTCTCCCGTGGCATCACCTCGCCCGATTGAGCTACAGCCAATCTGTGTCTGACACGTCCTAGGCGGGGGCCAGTTTCCTATATAAGGGATGGGTTTTAGCCGTTTGGGGTCTCCGCCTTGTAAGCTTATGCTCTCCCTCTCAAGATGCATTAAAGCTTTTCTGCAGAAGGATCCTACGTGTGCCGCGTCGTTCTTGCTGGCAAGACGGTAGTGCGGGACAAGATAGGTGTGAGCAACCGAGTAGGTGCTGGGGATTGAAACTGGATTCTTCATAAGAGCTATCCCAAAGATATTTTTAGATACATATGTATTCACAAGCATTACATATTCCTTTTATTTTTTCAAATGTATGTTTTCTCATAAATTGTACTTTGTCTGAAATTGACATTGCTAGTCTAACATTTTAGGATTGGGATTTAATTATTTTCAATGCACAAGCATTCTAACCCTCTGTTTTAATTTATCTTGGTGACTTAATATTATGTTTATCTTGCCTAAGATAACTATTTGCTATGGCCTAAATGTCATATTTCCCCTACATGTTGCCTCAACACTACTGTGATAGTGTTAGAAAATGGGGCCTTTGGAGGTGATGAGTTCCTGAAGCTACAATTCCTGTCCTTATAGAGACCAAGCATCTTCCATCAGCCAAAGCACAACCAGGAGACTCCATTAATGAGCTAGAAAGGAAGCTGCCAACAGACACAACTCTATTGGTGCCCTGAATGGGGACTTCCCAGTCTACAAACCCCTGAAAAGCGAATGCTGTCATTTGTAAGCCACCCAGGTTATGACATATTGTTATTCTAAGCTGCATGCACCAAGTCACCACTCCAAGATTGAAAAACAATATGTGGAGCCTAAAGGGGAGGGTTCAGACTGTGTTTCTAGCACCTTGGAGCCCATTCCCTCCAGAAGAACACCTAACCCAGTCTGGATATTAGGATGAGGAAATGGGACTTGCCTGGAGTGGATGCTGAGCTAATCCACTTTGGGACCTCTTGACCTTTCTGGGGAGGGAATGGGGGGATGGAGGGAGGGAGGCTGAAGACTGACCTGGAAGGGTCAGGAGGGGGAAGGGAGTTGGTACAAGGGGATACACGGATATATAAATTAATTAATTAATTAATTAATAAAAAACAAATAAATAAATAAATAAATAAATAAGAAAAGCTGGTTAGAAACAAGGCAGGCCAAGGCTGAGCATTCATAAGTAAGAATAAATCTCCATGTATTTATTTGGGAGTTGGGTTTTTTTTTTTTTTTGATCCTATAGTCTCTTACTTTGGACTCTAAAGTGAACTAATTATATCTTTAGAGCATGGGTTACTGATTAATTTATAATGACTCTCTCCCTTGTTTTGACCAGTTGGTCATCTTTTGTTTTCTTAGATTCTCCTTGTTACCTCTACTACAGTCTGCCCATTGTAAAACTTCCTGTGTTTTTCTTTTCTCTTATTAACACTGCTGACGACACTTTCATTTTTGGATTCCTTATCTTTACTTATTTAACATACATATTAGACTATACATTCTAATGATTCTAAACTATCTAATACCTTTTTCCTTTTGTCTCTAATGACAGCAAAGGAACACTTAGTTCACCCTAAGCACCATCCACATCGCCTCTTCTGTTTACCCATAACTAGAGTCAGTTTCAAGCTTACAGAAGCAGAGCAGAATTGGGGGGAGGGGGTTGCTGCTGTTTTGCAGTCAGTAGCTTGTAAATGTAGACTTATATTTCATCAGTTTCTGGAGTTTCTCTCATTGTTTTGTGTTCTGGTTTTCTCCTTTTAGTGAGGAACATTTTTCATCACTTCAGTATAGGTCTTTTTTGAACACTGCATGTAATAGTGCTGCATTTCTGGTCAACTTTTAGCCCACAAAGTCATTTATTTTGTGTTCAAACAAGTTGTCTCTTTACAGTTCTCTTTTTTGATAGCCTGTCTTTATTGAGGGATCATGATTTAATAGAAAGAACTGGTGGGATCACTCAGGACCAGAATCAGCATTAATGATCGTTGAGTCTCTGGTCCTTAGGGGAAGGACCAAAGCAGTGCCAAGCAAACTTACTTGAAAGGGGAAAGTGGTTTTTGTTTTGTTTTGTTTTGTTTGTGTGTGTGTGTGTGTGTGTGTGTGTGTGTGTGGTTTTATTTATTTATTTATTTTTTTAGTTATATGTACATTACAAGTTTAAAATGTATTTGGATTATTTTTTTCTTGGTTCAATTCATAAGAATGCTGGAGTGCTCACACTTGGTGTGCTGACCCCTGGTGGATTCTTCAAGTGCTTGTTTATGGCAATTTCTGGAGTTAAACTGCAATGCCTCCAGAGGCCAGACAGGTTATGTAAATGGACCAGACAATCCTGTATATGACAGTAGGTTGTGGTGTCATCTAGCAAAACTGGATAAAGCTGTCTCCACCAACAGCATAAACAATCAATGTTTTTTAAAAGTTGGCAAAGCACACACAGGTGAAACTCAGAGTCTTTAATTAGGTCAATCATACTGCTGTCCAAGTGTCCAAATTCCACACTTCAGTTGCACACAAAAAGGTTATGCTGTGATGAGGTCACACACAGAGCTGGGCTGTAAGTTGATTAATGTTCTTTCAAGGATGTCTTCTGTCTTTGCAAAATATATCAAAAACTCAGTAATGCTATGGAGAGGTGTTTTACTCAAGTAAGGTTAGATGTGTGCTGACGAGACCCAGTGGGGGAAAAAAAAACATTCTTCAAGTGAATTAATGCATTATTTCCATGTTTTAAGCAAAAAAATGCTTTTGTTTCCTATATTATTTGGGGTGCTATGCAGCAGAATTATCTACTATGAAAGTTGGGTGCTGTGGTAATTATGCTTTTTCTACTTTTTGTTGTGTCTATGGTCACTTGTAAACTGAGTCTCACTATGTAACCCTAATGAACTAATATTTTGAAGCTGGGGCCAGCCTATGGCTCATGGCATCTCTTCTATTTTGGTCTTCCAAGTGCTAGAATTTGAAGTGTGAGCCACGATACTCAAGCTTTTCTCTAATACATATATATATATGTGTGTGTGTGTATGTATATTTGTATACATATATGTCACATTTTATATTCTATAACATACATATATACATACATACATATGTGTGTGTGTGTTAGGTATATATATATTAATTATAGTTGAAAACATCAAAACCCAATCCTGATATGATATTTTTATCTAGATAGTAGAATAAGAGTAGACCACATTTTTTTTTTAAACTTTATTTATTTATTTGCCTTGGTGTTTGCCTGGAACTGGAACTACAGACAGTTGTTAGCTGCCACGTGGGTGCTGGGAATCGAACCCGGGTCCTCTGGAAGAGCAGACGGTGCTCTTAACCGCTGAGCCATCTCTCCAGCCCCGAGTAGACCACATTTAAAAAAAACAGCAAAAACAAAAGTATTATATGTGGAAGAGGTAGTATTATGGTTAAAAAAAATTCAAGTTATACTTTAAATTAGGTATAATTGTCAAAGAACACTTAGTCTCCTAGGAGCAGCAATTTATACTTCCTTAGCCAGTTCTTTTTTCTAGAACCTGTATCGTGTCTAACGCTATTTATTCTAGTGACTCTTTGTGGTGATATATTGTGTATCAAATAAAGACTACCTGAAGATCAGAGGACAGAGCTAGCCACAAAGTTAGCAATAGAGGCCAGGCAATGGTAGCTCATACCTTTAATCTTAGTACTCGAGAGGCAGAGCCAGATGGATCTCTGTGAGTTCAAGGCTACACTAGGCTACAGAGATTAATCCAATACAAAAGAGAAACAGAGCCAAGCAGTGGTGGCACAAACCCTTTAATCCCAGAATTTGGGATTACACACCTTTAATCCCAAAACTAGGAAAGTTAAGACAGGAAGTGATATGGCTGGGCAGAGAGAGAAATATAAGGTGGGAGGACACAGGAGTTCTGCCCTGCACTCCCCTGTTGGCTTCCCTTCCCTTTTGGGTGAGGACAAAGAGCATTCAGTCTGAGGATTCATGGAGACAGGATCTATCCCTTTTGGCATGATAATTCAATAGTGGTGAGAAGTGGCTGTGGATTGTTCCTCTGTCTCTCAGATCTTTTAGCATTTACCCCAATATTCTCTCTTGGTTTTTCTTTTTTTTTTTTTTTTTTTAAATTCCCTCCTCCTAGTCCCTTCCAGTCCTCCTTCATCCTCCCTCCCATCCATTCCCCAAGGAGGGCAAGGAATCCCAAGGTGGGTCAGTTCTGTCTGACATATCCAATTGAGGTAGTAGGTCCAAGTCTCTCCTCCCAGTATTAAGGTTAGATGATCACACAATATATAACCACACACACGTGTTACAATTGTGGTGTTATATACTGTTCCCACATATTTTAAACATTCTTTTCTTTACATTTAGGACGATATGCATTTTTACCTGTAAAAATAAGAGATCCAAGCAGCAGACTGGAAGCTCTGAATGTAATGTCTGCTGATCATGACCTTCATTTCCAGAGGCTCTGGTTTAAGGTGCTCCTGGTGTCCAAGTTGTGTCTCTCATCATGAAGAAACCCATTTCTCTCATCCTGCTAGAGGGTGTCCACTGGCTGCCTGGATTCTTGGAGGCAGATCTGTAGGGAAACATGTTGCAAGCTTCATAGTGTGTAAACTTCTATCTATACCCTATCCCAGCAAAATGGTCAGTTTTCAGCTTGTTCTGGGCTGTTTCAGTCCAGTGTTGAAAGTCACTCTGGGACCACTGGTGGTAGGGGGGAACCATTTAAAAGGTCCTGAAATGCTTTTCAAAGTGAGTATTAGCCCATCCCCTGGCTCACCTTTACTTACATATGCATAGGTTCCCGATGTATTTAGGGCCTAAGAGATGGAAGGGTCCTATAGAGTAAGTCCAATTTCTGCCTGATTTTCTCTGCTGCTACCAGGAGAAAAACATCATGACCTGCCTGGCATGTGCTAATTGTGGTCAGAGTTCCCATCTGCTTGTTTTGTCTTAGAGGGTTGTTCCAACAGGAAGCAAACAGAAACTCCTTTACTCTTCCTATGTATGTACAATCTCAGGAGGGAAGAGAGGTTAAAGCGTGTGTCTGCTCAGCTAAAGTGTAAACAGGGTTTTCAGTTCATTCTCTCAGATGAGCTTGAAGGAGTTGCTGAAATGCATCGCTCATTGATTCAACTTTCTCAATGTTGAGAATCTAACCCTAACCCTCAAAGCAAAAGCAGAGGCTGGAGAGATGGCTCAGGGGTTAAGAGCACTGACTGTTCTCCAGAGGTCCTGGGTTCAATTCCCAGCATCCACATGATGGCTCACAACCATCTGGTACTCTCTTCTGTATATTGTATACATAATAAATAAATCTTTAAAAAAAAAAAAAAGAAAAGCAAAAGCATACTTTAGTTCATATACTGGCAGGGATTTTTTGTGTCTGTCAATCTGACACACAAGATAGAGTTGTTATGCCGGTATGTAAGAATTTCCATGATTGCCAACAGGGAGGCTGAACACGCTATAAAGCATTAGGATTTTATTGCTACATACAGGTTCCCACAAACCTGGGTTGATAGCCTAATTCTGGCACAGTGGAAAGACTAAGGACCCCAAGCCCGGATGGGCAGGCGTCTTTAAAGAAAAACATTCATAAGCAGATGTAACACACCTTGCCATTTCAGGATTGGACAAAGGGGTAAGGTACAGTAGCCATTGGAGTTTTCTGGTGCAAATCCAACCTTTGAATCCATTGTCTGCTGTGGAGTTCACTTGAAGACCTGGGCCCTGCCCCAAGGTATCAACCTGTGAATGAATCCAGGTCCTTACAGAGTCATCAGAGAGAAAGGAACCTCACATGAGGAAATGCTTCCAGGAGACCTAGATGTAAGGCATTTTCTCAATTAGTGATCAGTCAGGTAGGCCTTGCCTATGGTGGGTGGTGCTATTCCTGGGTTGGTGGTCTTAGGTTCTATAAGAAATATGACTAAGTCATGGGAAGCAAGCCAGTAAGCAGAATCTTCCGTGGCTTCTTCATCAGCTCCTGCCTGGGAGATCCTGCCCTGCCTGCCTCAGTGATGAATAGTGATGCTTAAGGGTAAGCCCAATAAACCCTTTCTTCCCCAACTTGCTTTCTGGTCATAGGGTTTTGTCGCAGCCATAGAAACCCTGAGACAGTCCACTAGTGAATGAAGTCAAAACAGGTGGTGTAGTGACATCTCAACCTTGTTCAACCTGAGAGGACACTGAGGACACTGGACTGGCATGGCGCAGATAAAGTCAAGACCATAGCATCAAGTGTGACCTCCCAGTTAGCTTCAGTGGAAATTGAGGAGCAGGGATGGCCAACTGGGACCTGAAAGAGTCTAGAAAAACAAACTATGGGTTTCTCTCTCACAGAAGCCAGAAACAGATATCTGCAGTATGCTCAGAGGAAAACTGGACTGCCATAGTTTACCAGGTTCTGATCAATGGCACTCAAAGTCCATCTTGAGGTCAAGTATTTCTTCTAGAAGAAAATGAGTTAGTGAGGATCTTATGTTATCTAGATCCAAGTCTGGACAGCATGGTAGGGGAACATGGGAGATTGCATGAACCCATAGCCTGCAAGCTCATGCCCATGACACCAAGTTAAGCTATTGTATAAGTGATTGTTTCAAACCAAATTGGCATGAAATTAGTTGAACTAAAATTTGAAAGTGATCCTAGGCTTACTTATTAGAGAGCTTCTCACATATGAATCTGTCAAATTCCACACTCTGATTTAGTCTTTCTGGCTGGGACATGACCATTATTCTTTCTCATCAAGAGTTCTTGCTCAAGGTTTTCAAAGAGAAATTAAGATCTACACTTACTTTAGTCTGGAGACATCAAATAAATTTGTTTCAGACCATAGTATGCTCTTTTGTCCTTAGTGAGGGCCCTTAGATTTTATGGTATGAAGTTCTGAGATGTCTTACATTCCTCAGTGCTGTACCACAGTGCACTCTGAATTGGGGTTGCAATGGTAATTCCTTTGTCAGTCTGAGTCATCTTCCCTTTTAAAGAACTCTTCATTATTGTGTTGCTTAGCTTGTAGAACATGGACTTTGTTGAGAGAGGTCAAGTGAGTGATTTCTAATTGGTTTCAATTTTTAAAAATATTTTTATTATTTTATGTGCATTGGTGTTTTGTTCGCATGTCTGAGAGGGTGCCAGATCTTGAAGTTAGAGATAGTTGTGAGCTGCCATGTGGGTGCTGGGAATCGAACCCAGGTCCTCTAGATGAGTAGTTAGTGCTCTTAACTGCTGAGCCATCTCTCTAGCCCCAGTTTCAACTTTTTAAACAATCCTACTGAGCATGTATGATGTGTCTAAAGCTAGAGCTAAAACTTGGTGAATTTCTTCTAAGGTCTTTCTCCTCTCTCTTCTCTCTGCTGTTTTGGACTCCTGGAGTTATTAACTCTTCGAATCATTATTTCACTTTTGGGAATATACATTCCTTTCAGTGTCTCTACTGAATTAAGAACATTTAGGCAATTTTTTAATTTTCAAATGTATTTTTGTAGTCAGATCCTTTTCTCTGATAATATGGTTTATTGTTCCAATATCCCTGAATCAATGAGTCTGAAAGACAGTTTTTAAATACTGTTCCCTTGTTCTCCAGTTTGTATGCTAATTCTGTCCTGGAGCTATTTGCTATTTAGTTTGTTTATTGTTTTCAATCCTGCTCAGAGGATTCTTATCTGTCCCCATCCCCACATAGGATGGTAGAACATAACTGTATTATAGGAGACTGGGCTTTGTGATGTCTATGGTGATCCTAAAATGTAAGCAGCCCGGCTTATATTATAGGCCAGGCTAGGAAATGTGTCTTCTCCCTTATGAGCTGGCAGGGGTCTACTGTAGATCTAGGAAGGTGGTATGTTTTTTCCTGTTTTTATAATAGCTGGAGGAAAACCACCTAGTAAGGGATCTGTCCTCTACAAAGTGACTGATGAGAAATATACCAGCCCCATTTCCTCATTCAAGTAGATGCTTGTGACTGCCAAGTGGAACTGGAACCTAGTTTTCATTTTTTAGGACTGAGAAATAACTTTCTTTCCACACTGACCGATATACACTGTTGAAGGGCCAAGAGAGAGAGAAAGCCCACATAGTAGGTCCTCGGGCTGAATACATATGTGTATATAATATTCTAATAAATTATATACTAATATAACTTTTTTATATAATAATTCTGATCACTATTTCCCCTACTCCATATTTTCCCAAAACCTCCCCACATCCTTACCTACCCAAATTCACATTTTTAGTCACCACAGCTGCTTGACAATTTATATGAGTGGGATAGATTTAGGCTTGTTGACCTTAGCATAATAATCTACCTCATGCAAACAAACACAAGTCAGAGAGAAAGAGAAGCTTTTGAGTTTCCTACTTCATCATGAAATGTAGAAAGATGATATTCACTAGTACAAAATTTTTTTTTTTCAAGAGGAAACTACACCTAAATAAATCAACCTCGTGTTTAAATTACAGGTCCAATGTTCCAGCTCTCAAAATTTGGTATAGACCTTTAACAGTGGAGAATAGACAATTCAGTGGAGTTTAAAAAGGGGAAACAAATACATTCAGTCAAATAAATCCAACTGAAGGCGAAAAAGCAATTCAACAGAAAAGGATAGGCCTTCCAACAACTAGAGCTTTTGTGTGTGTGTGTAAGTCAGGGAACAACTTTGGTTTGGACTTTGGTTGTCAGGCTTGTGCTATGTCAACTATGGTTCCTGGAAAGGGTATCTTACAGTGAGCCTTCTGCAAGGCTGATTAACCAATAAGACTTCAAAAACTATGGGAAGTTTACAGTATTGCAAATCCAGAGCCCAATTATCTGGTGTTAAAACTTTTGTGCTCTTAACATTTATTGTTCTCCTCTGTATGTGTCCCGACTTCTACTAGGTAAATCCTTTGAAATGTAAAAACAGTTCCCTAGCTTCCAACCAACCTAAAGGCTCAGAATGCATTCTCACAGCCTCTGAGGCCTAGAGCTGAGATTTCTGAGTTTCTGGAAGCTGACTCTCTAATGTTTCCACCTAGGCTTTTGAAATATGCTTTGTTACAACAAAAATTTCTACCATATTGGAACACAGAATTTGGGGTAAGTAGAATCTGTGTTCCTGTGCCTTGGTGACTAATGTTTAGCTTCAGAATCAACATATCTCTTAGCCCTTTAAGGAAAGAGTTGTGTTTTCTTGCCAAGAGTGGCAAATGCTTGTACTAGCCCAGCCATTTCTCTGGCACTAACTCAATCTTAAAATAAATAAAATATCTGAAGATGACTTAACAAAGCTTACAAACAACAGCCACATGAAAAGTTGCCCCACATTGTATGTGATTAAGATATTTTACATTAAAAACCAAGATACATGTCTTTTAGAAGAAAACAACAACATAAATTGATGATAACAAAGGCAAGCACAGACACAAGGCAAAGTCAGCTTCCTCCCAGTCACCCCTCCCCCAATGCTTTCAGTCACCCTGGAAGATAGTTCAAGTTATCTTTTGAAGCTGAAAATATTCTTACCATATGATCATGGACATTTACCCAAATGAGCTGAAACCTATGTCCAGGCAAACCATGCAGACTAATATTTACAGCAGCTTTGTCCACAACCACCAAGCTTGGAAACCATTAGGGTTACATTTAATTGATGAACAAATAAACTGATAGCTCCTTATTGTGGAGCACAGCACTATTTAACAACAAAGCAGTGAGCTATGCACACATGAAAAGACATGTAAAGTTTTAAAATGCACCTGGCTAAGTGAACAGAGCTAGCTTGGGGAGCCACTGGCTGCCTGGGTCCAGTGGTACAAAAATAGAGGCAGTAAGAAGATAAAACAGTTCTTTCAGTGGATAAGGGGAGGAATGGAAGCCAGGAGTACAAGGATTCTGCAGGGCAGTGGAGCTGTTCTGTACAACACTGTTACAGTGGTTACATGACAGTATGCACCTGTCAAAATCCACAGCAGAAGCAAGGACAGAGTTTGGGAAGAGATTTATTTAATCATGAGGTTTCTGAACTTACCAATGAATTAATCAATTGACAGGTTCATAATCTGATGGGCTACTGTGAAGAGATAACACTTAGGAAGTTGGATCTAGTTGAAAGCAGTGGGGCAGTATTTTGCTTTTCATGTCCTTTGCTGACTCACCACCATCAGTAAGCAGGGCACTCTGCCACATACTCCACAATGATACTCAGCTCTCCCGGTGGTCCAAGCAAGCAGCCATGGTTTGAAACAGTGAATAAAATAAGCCTTTGCTCTTTTAAGTTGCTTTTCTTGGGTATTTTGTCAGTGATGGAAACTAGTACAAGTAATTGTCATGAAAGCCTGCAATGCAAAGGGACACTGCTACTTCACATGAGTATTTCTGTAGATGCTTGCCTAGGCAACTGTTCAACCACATTCCTTCTCTGGACATTGCAATGCACTTTCAAATTTTATTCCTATCCTAGTGCCAACCTTCCAACAGCTGGACTTTCCCAGTCACCACATAAATCAGCTGAGCCGAATTACTATGTTCCCCTTTCTTGTTAGCAAGTCCCAACTCCTCACCTTAGATGGAACAATTGGCTTCTAATAGGACTTGTATCTCAGTTTGCAAATCTATTCTGTGCACAAAGGAGATGTTCTCTGCTTTATGTATTTGTGTGTATACGTTGGAGAACTTACAGGAGTCTATTCTCCCTTTCCACCATGTGGATCCTGGGGTTAGAACTCAGGTCATCAGACTTGGCTGACTGGCTACTATCTATGGCGCCATCTTGCTGGCCTTATTGGGGTTTGGACAGAATCTCATTATGCAGATCAATCTGGCCTTGAACTCACAGAGATCTGCTTACCTTTGCCTTCCAAGAGTTGGGATTAAAGACATGCACCACCATGCCTGACCTCCCCCCTTTAAATTAATTTTTTCCTTTGCTTTTATTGTAACCGCATTTGTGGTTTTGGTTCAGAATTGGTATATTCCTTAAGATGGTTGTGTAAGCATCTTCGTGTATGTAGGGGATTCTTGAGAGCTGTTAAACCAATCTAAATTTACTGCAATTTTTCATGTTGTGTTTGTTTTTTCAAATGCAAAGATAAGTTGTCACATGTTTCATCAGCACAAAAATATTAAGATATATTATACATTAGACTTTCACATTTACTTTCTTAGTCAAATACTTTTTGGTGGGCTTCTTTAAATGACTTGTACAACAGCAGTAAAAGGTAGCCTTACTTTTTTAATAATTACTTTTTGTGTTTGTGGATGACTGTGAGCACAAGCCATGGTGCATGTATAAAGGCTAGTGTACTTGTGAGTCATGATAGAAGAAAAGAACAGATTCCCATAAGTTTTCCTCCAACTTACAGACACAGAGAACATCTCCTTTGTTTACAGATTAGATTTGCGAACTGGGAGATTCAAGTCCTATAGAAACCAGTCTGAGGTGAGGAGTTAGGATTTTTAACAAGAAAAGGGGAACACAGTAGTTCAGCTCAGCTGATTTATGGAATGACTGGAAAAGTCCAAGCATTGGAAAGCTAGTATTAATCAGGACGATGATCAAATTTCAAAGTATTGGTCCTAGTGACTGAACTCAGATCATTAGACATGGTGGCAAGCATCATTGCCCTCTGAACCATCTTGCTGGTCCAAGGACGGTTTTTTAATAGGTCATAATAATACTGTCTCTTATAAAGCAATAGGAACAAAGAAACTAATGAATGTGAAGGGAAAGAATGGAATGTACATCTCTCTTGATGTTATGCTAATCAACATACATCACATTATTAAACAGAAGCTGTTAAATCCCTCAGGTTCCCATTTGAAACAACAATAAAAAACTTGACCTCATTTTAAAGTTTATTTTCACAGAAAAGTAATTAGTTTACTTGGTATAATATACTAAATAATGGCTTCCCCAAGATGCTTATATGCTAATCCTCAGACCCCATGACTACTCAGCAGCTGAGATTAACTTTAATAACCTTGAGCAGGAAGATTATCCTGAGTTACCTAGATGGGGCTGACATAATACCTTGGGGCTCTCCAAAGAAGGCAGAGGCAGGGGAGGAGTGAGTGAAGGGGGTGGGGGCAAAGATGCTCCATGGCTGCAGGAAGAGTCTGAGGCAAGGGAGGAAGATTGGAGACCATAAAAAAGCCAGTGAAGCCAAGGCAGGAATTCTCCGCCTCATGCCTCCAAATGTACAAAGCAAAGCAAAGACAATCCATGGGGTAGTATCTTTCACGTCGGAAACACTGAAAATTAGAAAAAAACAGTACAAATGGGTTGTATGGGTCTAATTCATCCAAAACTCAGGAGACTACCTAGGGGACTTGTGTTCAACACAGAAAGCAACTCATACTTAAGTGTAGGAATTAATTGAATAAATTATAAATTCACATATACATATAATTTTATATGTCATAAAACAGATCTGCTAAAATCAAGACATGCACATATTTGTGACTATATGTCAGAGTCTTCTGCAGAAAACACTACCTAGTGGGTGAATTATAGTGTCTAGGATACCAAGAGGCTGCATTTGGAAGTGCTGCCCTTTAGACTTCCAAGTTCTTTTTTTTTGTGATGAGACTGTTTTTAGTTTCTTCCAGATACTATGACAAAATGCCATAAACTGGGAAACTTATAAACAGAGATTTATTTGTTGAGGTTCTCAAAGGCAGGGAGAACAAGGTCATGGTACAGGCAGATATGGTATGCAGAGAGAACTCAAGAAAGGCTTCATACAGGACATTTCTTGCTATGTCCTTACAGGTTCTGTTCTCATAACTTAACGCCCTTTCAGAGGCTTCCACATAGGTGTTTCTAGAGAAGACAAACATTGTAGGATGGATATATTTATTCTGTGGGCACACATTTTTTGTAAAGAACCTTCCTTGCTTGAGATGCTTCAGCTTAGCTGGAAGCAACAGGAACAGATATGACCAGAAGGAAAACAGGAAGAATAAGGGGATAAGCAGAAGTATGAAAGGAAATTCTCACGAGAGAATTAAAGCCAAAAGTGTTGTCAATAGGAGGTTATGAGGGTCACAAAACATGAGCCACACAGGGTCCAGCTTTCTAAGGCAACGGAGCTCACTCTCTATATTCCTGTCACTCCATAGTCTCCTTCTTATGTATCTCCCAGCCACTCCTGTTTCTCTCTGTCAAATGACTCCACAAAGCCTCTCCTTTTATTTGCTATACTCTAGCAAAGATGCTCTCTGCCCAGAGTTTACCTCTGCCCACATTTAGGTTTCAGGCTATATACTACCTCTTCCAAAAGGACTTCCTAATCATAGATGCCTTCCTAATCTATCCCTGACACTCTTTCACAAGACATACTCTCTTATGTGCTTCTTTCCATGTCTACTGTGTGCTTCCTCATCTATAATGGGTGCTTTATGTAAGCTCCTTCCTATTCTATTCACTAAACTTTAGTTCTTAGAACAACAGTATCACACTAGAGTCATACAAAGAGACATCAGGAGACATCCTGGTATCATATGCTTTCTCTATTTACAATAACTGAATTTTTTAGTGAAAAACCACACAAGTCCCTAAAGTTGACACAGCTTAATTAGTGATATTTGAAACAAAGTTGTTTATTTCTACACATAGTGGGAGGTTTGTCCCCAAGACTTGAACAGCAGCTTTGTTTTGGGTTGCAAGTTAGTTGACTGTCCCGACTTCCTACAAATTTAGTGGCTCAGAGGTCGTCCCCCAACCATTCTGTTTTTTCTCAACTCCTTTGTCAGTCTGGGTATTATAGAAAACTGATTCCAAACAGTAAATTATCCACAGCTAGTTTAACATGGAGAATTACTATTTAAATTATTTAACATAAGTATTTAAGCTACTATGGGAGAATAACCATGAAACAACAAGAGAATTCTGTTATGTACTACTCTAAGGCTTAGGCAGAGTACTCAAGGACAAACAAGAATGCTGGGGTTCAGATCTGTGAAGAGGGGGTAAAAGAACCACCTGCTTATTCCTGCTTACACACAATAGGAACCATCCTTTGGGAAGCTGGTGAGCCAAGGGTTGTGGGGAGGTGTAGAGAAAGAGGTGTCCCAATGGAATCAATGTCTAAACAAAAGCTGTCTGTGCTGGGATGACCTGGGTGAACAATGTTCCATGTATTGGGCCAGTGGAGGCAGGCAGTGAATTGACAAAGGAGTTGGGTCTGCAGAAGCGGTTGGAGCATCTCTGCAGACATTGCTGGAACTAGGTACTAGAGGCAATATCCTGCTAATTTAACTCCATACATAGACTCACACAGGTAGCTACAAAAGCTTCAAAGGACAGAGGTCAAACTTTTTTTTTTTACTAGAGCTGCATAAAATGCCTGCATATTTGTGTGTGTGTGTTATGAATGTATGTGTGGATGGGCATGTGTATGAGGTATGCCCAGAAAGGTGTGGAACTGCAGCCATTTTGGCTGGGGTGCAGGCCAACACTGGCAGTATACAATAAACTGTTGAACCAACATTTAGGGCTTAATATTAGAGCCAGAACTGGAGAGATGGCTCAGCAGTTAAAAGCACTGGCTGCTCTTCCAAGAGACTTGGGTTCAGCTCCCAGCATCTACATAGGGATAACAACCACTGTAACTCTAGTTCCTGGGGATCTGACTCCTTCTGGCCTCTGGTGGCATTGCACACACATGGTGCACACACAGAGAAACCCATAGCTAGAGAAAGTTGGACTTTGTTAGTACTTAGTGCTTCAGGAACTGCTTGACCGAAGGCAGTTTGTGAGCCAGCAGGGTTGGAACCTGACCAGAAATTTTCCTCGCTTCTCTCTGGTGACTTAAGTGTCTTCCACTAATAAAGCTGAATGTCTAGCTTTTAGACAAGAGACCATCCTCAAGAATGTAGGTGGTCAATACACTCGGAGAAAGGGAATGCATTATGGTGTGCAATGCCTTCAAAGGTTCTTCCAGAGCCTGGGCTTTAGGTGACATCCATACAAAGATGATTCCTATAACTGCACTTCCAACCCATTCCTTTCGCCAGGCCCCAAGTGCACAGTACAGTATGTAGTGGTCTCTGGCCACAGAAATGTCAAGGCTCCACAACCGATCTCTTGATTCCCCTCTCAAAATGGCCACTTTACCCATGCATTTAAAAGTGCTCCAAAGGGGCTGGAGAGATGGCTCAGCGGTTAAGAGCACTGTCTGCTCTTCCAGAGGACCCGGGTTCGATTCCCAGCACCCACATGGCAGCTAACAACTGTCTGTAGTTCCAGTTCCAGGCAAAACACCAAGGAAAATAAATAAATAAATAAAGTTTTTTTTTAAAAAAAAAAAAAAAAAAAAAGAATGAACAAGAGATGGCTCAGTGGTTAAGAGCATTAACTGCTCTTCCATAGGACATGGGCTAAATTCCCAGCACCTATGTGGCAGCTCACAAAGGTCTGTAACTCCAATTCCGAGAACCCAAAACCCTCTCACAGGCATTCATGCAAGCAGAACACCAATGCACAAAAATTAAAAAATAAATATTAAAAATTAAGTGCAAAAGAGAAATGAAATAAAACCACGTAAAACCTCCTAAAGAAAATGGCAAATTTATTTACAGCCTCTTACACCAAGAGCCTTTAAGTGACATCTTTTTCTCCCTCATTCCAGGCAGGTACTGTTGGTCAGAGTCCAGGCTCTTGCAATGGCCACTTCCTAACCTGATCCCAGAATGCATGTGCCTTCAACTGAAGATTGTGGCAACAGCCATGCCAGAGCAAACCATGGTCTGTGGTACTCTGCCTATCACTCTTGCACTAGAGTGAAAGTTCTAGTCCTCCCTGGGGATTTCACAGCCTTGGACTTTGGAGTCCTTCCCTCTTGTCTGCTAATCTGCCCCTCTTGTATTCTGCAGCTAGGAACTTTTTTTTCGTACTAACATAACTTATTCAAGCCCACCTCAAAGCATCCTCTTTATTTATCTTGTCTAAGTGACAACTTACCCTTTCCACTATGCAGCAACTCCTCACCCCTTCAACTTTTCATTGGCTGGCATAGCATGTTCACACAATTTCACCCACGTGTGTCAGTGTACTCTTCTGGTCAAACTTTTTTGTCTATTTTGTTCCCTGTTGAGTCTCCAGTACCTAACTTCTATCTAACACAAAAAGTAACAAACAGGGTCAAAGAAATTCTATGGAAAAATGTTAGTTTAATTTATATTTCATTACATTCACATCCTTTAAAATTAGGCTATGTACAACACACAAATCAAGTTAACAGATTGGAGATGTTTGTTTTTATAACAGTCCAGTTACACCTGGGAAGTCATGCCAGCAGAAGAAACTTCCAAAGTTCTTTGTATGTACCATGTCTTGAACAAGAATGAACTAGGTCTTAATGAATCTCCTGTGCTTTATATCCTTTTGACTTCACTCCTTAAGAGTCCCTTGTAAATCTGAGTTGAACTTTATATTAAAGAATTAGAATTAAATCTAGAGAGACAATTTAAAATTACATAGTTGCCTAAAACTGGTATCAGAAATTATGACAGGAATATAAATCCTATCAATCTCTGGCTGCAATGAATAAAAACTACTTTTTGTAAAGATGTAGGTATCTTTTTATATTAGTGCATTTGTAGTATACTTTTTAAAGCAAAGGGAGGTATATAATTTGATACAATTAACAATGGGAAATTAAGTTACATAATTCCTATGTAAATTTACTGTAAAGTCCCAGGTATGTGGGTTTTTATGTTTGTACATTTTTTTTTTCCTAGTAGAACTTGTTGATATTTCAAAATGGTTTCTTAGTAAGTTAAAAACAAAAAAAAACAGGGCTTAAAGTAATTTTATTATGGTCTGATATCCAATTAACTATAAAGCAAAAAATCCTTTCCCATCAGTTATCTACTAACTTTTAAGATCTATTCTCTAGTCAAGTATATACAAATACACCCAGACCCATGTGTCCCAACAGACATATTCAAAAGCACTGACACTAAATTGAATTTCTGTATTATTGTTTTATAACTATTTTAATACCTCTTATTTTGGTCATGATTGTAAAAAGCAGGGGAAATGAGACTTTAGGTATATTTTAGGAAGTTATATATAATTCTTGGATGATGACAGTATTATATAGTAAAGTTAATGAGCAACTTAAGCTCAAATGCAGGGTTACTATCTTTATAGAAGTGGGGACACCCAACATGTTCAGTGTTTCATAAATGACTGCTGCTACCACCCATGGATAAAAAGTGATTAGCTATTGAAAACTGATTGGCCAGTATCATACTAAGCTGTTTCAGTGAGAGCATGCCACCAGCTGCTCCTTAGAATCACAGCTTCACTGTTCTAGAAGAGGCCACAGGTAGAAAATAACATCGAATGAGAGTTGCCATGCCATCTACCCCCAGACTGTTACTAGATCCAGAGGCTGGAGAATAAAGTCATGAAGTAAATAAACACCAGCCTGGGCTTTCATATGGGCTGAAAATAGCACTCTGTACAGAGTAGTCTATGAAGGGAAGGCACATCTTGACAATAGTAGAGGCTGGAAGGAGGTGTTAGAGCTAGGGGAGCCTGGTTTAACTTTGAAAATTAGAATTGGATTTTAAGAGCTTGTAGGTTTTATATACTTAAATTATTATTTTTTCTAATTATCAAAACCAATTTTACTGTTCAAACAGAACTTCTCCTTTTGGAGAATGTAGAAGCACAAACAGCAGACTTAAATGTGAAAGATTTAGATGTATATGTGATAAGCAGTACCAGGAGAATCTGGTGCTGGGTTTACATTCTTACAGTTCAAATACAATTCTGATGAGTTCTAAAAAAACAAACAAAACTTTATATTATCATTTTAAACAGTAATTTCTGCAATATGTAATGCAGAAAAATATATACTTAAATTATATATGTGCTGTTCTTACCGGGTAACTCTATGAATGTTCATTACTGAAAAGTAACCCAAAACCTTAACTGGGAAATCAGATAATCAAGAGTATTACATTCTTCTGGAAGTTACCTTAATGTTAAATTATGTGGTAGACATTCTTCAAACTAAAGCTAAAAATAGAATCCCTTCAAACCATCTTGATTGACAACTGCCAGGTCAATGGTTTATACTTATGATCATAATTTGCAAAGTGGGCTATACAAATTTCTATTTCTGCTACCTAGACTAAATCATTTCATAACCCATGGCTTCTAGGACAAATTCCAAGCCCATTCAGTAGGTCCCTGTTTTTGACTTGGCTATCTAACACTACTACCTAAATGTGGCCTAACTAGAAGTCACTAAGCTGGGTTTCTAAGTTCACTTTCTCTTAGTGACAGTGCTTAAGTCAGACATGGTAAGTTGGGTTGCCTTTCTGCTATAGAGGTACCATGACTGATGCCTCTCCCAGTAAAGGTTAACAATAGCTTGGTTGTGACAAACGTGACCTGAGCCTGCTTATTATGAAATTTCTAAAGAAACATGCTGTTCTGACCAACTGAGCCTACTGAGTACAAGAAAGATACTCTTAGCTAACAAAACTGGGAACTACTTTAGTTTAACACAAATAACCTAAACAATGATTCCCAAACATAGCTGTCTCAGCAATCTCCTACCTCAGGTTTAGGGTAAAATATGTAGCCTTGACTACTCCCCTTTTCAAACTGCCTTTTAATGTGTGGCATTCTTCTCTAACTTTGGTGACAACAAACCTCCACTCCCTTGAAATTGACTGTTCTTTAATGGACTCAAGGCAGCTGACTATGCACATCTTCCAAAAAAAGGAATACAAAGTTTCGCTTTAAATTTTTTTTTTTGGTTACGCAGTGGTGGCACACTCCTTTAATATCAGCACTCAGGAGGCAGAGGCAGGCAGACCTCTGAGAGTTTGAAGCCAGCCTGGTCTACAATGTGAGTAACAGGACAGGCTCCAAACCTATGCAGAGAAACCCCACCTCAAAAAAACCCCAAACTTTTCTTAGATAGAAATATTGCCTCATGAGAAAGAAAGTTCTGAAACTGATCAAGATCTTCCTCAACCTTTCCATCACCCTTTCATTTAAACATCAGTTGCAATGGCTTGTTTTGTTACACACATGCTATGCTTTTTGCTAGAGCTGCATTGGAATACAATGAAATTGTATTTAATCTTACTCCACATCATGCTATTTAGCTAAACTCTTGTTTCATTGACACTTCTACCTTTGAAACATCAGGCTAGTAGTTATTTCATAAACCTAGGCTAACATACAGAAAACTATTAACTCCATAGCTATTGATATGACATTGAATTCTTTTTGCAAACTATAGTAAAGAATATGTACATACCATATATACCAATATGCACATTACACTTTCTTTGTACATGCTGTTTCAGTATCAAGGACACTGTAAGTCAACATAAACTTTCACCAAAATATATACCAAGAAAAATCTTTAAGATCCAAACTCAACTTGCAAAGTTCTGCCCACTCTGTCCATCCCAATGGTTCCTGGACATATTACATAAGTAGTCTTTAAAAACAGGCTTTAGACAAACTTGTGTCTAAATCCCTGCAATGCACGCCAACTGGGCTTTCGCACACATATTTCTTTTTCCAGGCCCTATCTTATTTCCCTTGTTTTTAAATCAGTAAAGAAACTGGGTCCTAGAAGTTGCAGTAACAGCAACCAGTTTGTGCATTGGTCTCTTAATACATTTATAACACCATGCTGCTGGCACACTTCACTTATATGAAATCTTGCACCATACATACTAATTGTAATAAAGTTATTTACCCTAATTCCTCCTAGGGGGGTGACTTTGTAAGATAATTTTCACTGAAACCTAAGACTTCATTTGATTGTGGCAAACTATGATTGAAAATAACATTTTAACATGACCATCAACTTAAATCAACTTTTTAAAGGGTAATAATATATTCTACCTTCATATGGTTCTCAGAATAAAAAACACAATGAATACAAAAGAAGAATGTGACTCTGAGCTAGAAAGTTATAAAGAATTATACTAGGAAATTATATACTAAGTAGAGTGTAGAATCTCAGGAACAAGGTGTATGTACTGCTCACTTACATAAGTGATTTTGTACTTTCACCAGTTGTGTTAAATGTACCAAATAAAGCTCCTAAATTGGTACTTAAGGCTCCACCTTAGAGCCTTAAGGTGAACTGTTTATGTGCTTTTGTTTCATGGTGCCTGAGAGTTTCAACTTAGGATGTTCAATGCACCTAAGACCAGAAGCATCTGGGCTTAGAGTGAAGTGTTCATCACATCAGATCCTGCTAAAGCAACTTATTCAGAAACCACAACAGAAAGAGAAATCTGGAGAGTTGGGCTTTTAACTTTGCATGCTGCTTGCAAAAACTGTGCATGTTAAAGTTCTATGCTATATGAGCTGTACTTTATTAGAATATTGAAACTTGATTTCATTAACTAGAAAAACAACACACACATTACTTGGAGCTTTTCATGTACTTCAAGGCATTTCTGTGAGGCACACTCAGGATCAAGTTAGACCCAAATATGGAGGATAAAATTAAGTCATGTTTACAAATGTGTCATTTCTGGGCTGGAGGGATGGCTCAGCCGTTAAAGGCTTGGCTCACAACCACAAATGTGTCATTTCTAAGAGTATTAAATGAAACTTTGTTCAAGTTCTCCCAACAGTTAGCTTCACAACCAATCATTAAAATTCACTGTAATTTTGTGTCCATGTTCTGGAGAACTGTTTTAGTGTAGAAAACCATGCAATAAGAGTATTTTAAGTGTAGAATTTAGATTAATCACTTACCTTGTAATCCATACTAAGAATTTTAGAGAGTATATTTTCTTTTAAGTGGACATATCCCAAAATAGCAGCCATCATCTTTACTTTTTGCCTGATGTTGGAATCAGCAAATATGGGCCAACAACAACATGCAGAATTCCACACTGAGATACATTTCCATACTGCATCCACTGCTCCATGCTAATGAAGTACACAATGATAGATTTAAATGGAAAACCATATCCACTTGTATGAGACACAGTCAAGCTCAAGTCCTCACATAGGTTCAAATCTTGGTTTGGGCATTTTGTAGCAGTTACCTTGAACAACACTGGTACATGTTTAGATCATATGACAACTACAAGAACAACAAAGTGCTCACACAATTTACTGAATGAAGTAACACCATATAGTGTAACACATTACAAATGATACACAGAGGTTTCCTTCTATGACTGCAAGAATCTTTTGTTGAGTAAGACATTAACATGAATGATCAGGCTACTCTCAAAGGACAGTGAACATACAAGGGTAAAATCCTGTATTGTTTAAGGTGAATATCAAAAATTAAACTCCAAAAAGTACTGTATAGACTTAGCATAAAGAATTGGGTATTCCAAAGACTAAGGGTCAGTTAGGTACTAGTTTCTGGAAACATACACATTATTTCTAAGAGCACTGGCTCTTATCTTACCTAAGCCAATTTTTTTGTCCTCAAGATTCTCTCTATAAAGTATCTTCCAGGTCTCGCAATGGTACCTTCCTGCCCTGTACTTAAAATGCCCCATACACGCATCCCTTCAATTTGTTAAATTCACTGACATAAAGAATTCTTGAAATCACAACCATTTTTTTTTTATTTTGTGAGGCTGTTTCCTAATTGTAATAAATTTTCAATTTTTAAATGACAAATAAATACTGTCCCCATGAAAAAAAGATAGCAAAGAATTACAACATAACAATTAATGAACAGAGGTGACATCACTTTTATAGCTGGAAACATTATCCATCCTCCCTAAAATTCAAGTCACAAGAAATTTAATCACATTATTCTTTCAAAACATTAAAAGTGGATAAAAATGTTGATAACCTATTGCTGAGGAGAAACATCAAAACGCATCACACAAATTTTGTAAGGTAGCAGAGCCAGTACTCCTCAGCAAATCTACTTTAACTCAGAAGCAGGCATCTAGAAGCATAAATTCCAAATCTTTGTCCCTATGTACATTCTAGACCTACCTGTACAGCCATAGTGAAGATGACATAATGGAGTTTTAATGGTTTGAGCTAGTACTTTATTGTCCTTAATGTCTGACTTAGGAGACTTCATAACTGAAGCTTTCATAGCTTTCCTGATTGCTGACAATCTTAATGGTCCTTACTTCCAAAGTGTTAAACAGCAAGCAGCTTCCTTAGTAGAAATTCCAACTATACCAGAAAGCAACTCTTCAGTGTTCTGTGGTCCCTATGCAAGTACAGCGAAGTGTACTGAGAACACATCCATATTGGTCATACCTTCACTGTCTCATGTAAAGGGTAAAACATGTAGAAAACAATATCATAAGGCTTGAAATTGTGCATTACAGTAAAAGCAAACTTAAATTCAATAAAAGCTTATTTGCAGGCCTAAAAGGAAAATTATAATCCAAGACGCATGGGGAAAATATTTATGTGGAGTTTTTAATCCATATTAGAATTCAGTTATCGTAAGTTCACCATAAATTTAAACAAAAACCATCTTCTGAGACATACATTCTAATAAGTGTATCAACAGTATTGATATTCAGTGGAGAGTCAGTTACTTAAACTCAGTAATGTTTCATTTTTCTGACAGAAATCTATAGTGGTTTCCCCCAATTACATATCTAAAACATTATCTTGAAAGAGAAAAAAAGGAACAAAATTAAATAAAATGGAAGATAAAAATACTCTGAAGTTAAAGCAAACTATAATCCTTGGCAGATCAATTGGGTAGACAACAACTTCAGTGATGGTTGGAAGCACAGAGTAATGGATACAAATCTCCAGCACAAAGCACATCTCTGAAAACATAAAAATGACTCCTCAGAGGACAAGAGAGCTAGATACCCAAGAATCATCACATTTGAAAAATATTGCTTAATCATTTTCTAAAACACAGCTGCAAAAACTAAAGACTTCCTTCAAACTACCAAGGTACTCTATTTATTGCATCTTAAGATTGCGTTTTGAAACAGACAAATAATGGTGAACCACAGATTCACCAAAATATGTATTAGAGCTGTGTGGGGGAGGGGAGCTAAGATACTTATAAACAAAGGGTAGAATGTATGTGCTTTTCAAAGGGACCAAATTAAATATAACCAGCTGCCAACTTTGTGCTCTGACATACTTTAGTGTGTATATGAATACTAAATTCATTTATTTTTTGTCTACAATAAATGAAATAAAAACACCACCCTATACAATCCACTATTAGCAGTAAGTACAACAGCAAAAAATTATTGTACAATTTATACATACTAAAATATTTTCTTTCTCTAGAAATAACTCAGAGCAGAACCAATCATCTTAGAACTGAATTTGGAAAACTTCAAATTACAATAGGGACAAAACAACCCAGGTATGTACTCATGTCCAAACAAAGGTTCTTGGTCATAAGGCTGGAAGATTAATAAGTGGCAGGATAAAGCATGCGCCAATTGTATGCCTGGGTCTTTGTATATTTATCAAACCTTTAAACAATACCAGCTAAGGAAATGTCACAAGCAGAGCAAGATAAATGGGAATTTTGCATTTCTTTTGCCATTTTTGCTACCCAACTTACACAATGCGCAAAGTGCTAATAAGCAACACTACAGAAACACATTTACATCAACACTGAAGACCTGGGGAAATGAAATCCAACAATTTTATTTTAATGAGCTGTGTTTTCTAAATTTGTTTATTTTTTTCCTGTTTTCATACAATATTGAAAACAAAACGCGGCACATTCACATTTTCCCGAGGAACTGTAAAGATGATCTCTACAGGGATAACGTTGGAAAGCCTGAAGCTCAATCAACTGATGTTGAAAACTCTCAGAGGGAGGAGAAGTTTGATCTGAGTGGTCTATAACATGTACTGCAATTTAACAGAAGAGATGGTCGTCTTAATAGTAATGATTTAAAAGAACTTCCCAGTCCATGCGAAGAGTACAGTCCAAGAATAAATCAAATTTCTGAACGCATTTTATGCTACATATGTGTATACTTTTCGATCCTCAGGGGTTCGTGCCAAATACTCTCTTTCAATAAGTCCTTCAATACGTTTCTTAATAACAACTGGACTTGGTAAGAATCGAGCCTTCAATTGCTGAGTTACCTAAAAAGAGAAGGCACAAGCTTATTAAACACTTGTACACACACACACACAACCCCTCTGTTACTAAAGTTGACATACCATTTTAAAGCTAAGAAGATCAAAATTTAGTGACTGTAAGTTTGAAAATATAGATGGACCAGGCATGGTAGTCAACATCTATAATCTCAGCACTTAAGAACATGAGGCAGAAGGATTACACTGCCTCAAGAAATAAAGTAAACTAAAACAGAAAAGTGTACAAGAAAAAAACTGAAGGCTTTACTTGAAGATGTTATGGATGGTTAGAACACACACTCCCATTTGGCAAGATGTCAATGATAAAGAGGATTAGCTAGATCTAACTAGTCTGACTACATACCTGCATATAATTTAATCATTTTGATGATGATATTATTTATTGACTTCTGGGTTATTTTCCCAGTTCACAGAACCTGGGCAGCATAGTGTGTTGAGTTTATAAGCACAAGCTCTAGACCCAAGTTGCCTGAGTTCAAATTCCTCATTTCTATCCATCTGGCTCTGGGATCTCAAAGATTAGTTAGCAGATAAACTGACCGACAGCCATGGCATCCATTACTATGAGCAACTGCTGCCATTCTATACTCCAGTTGCAGTGAGGTCCTAAGTATGGTGCTTCCAGCAATAAATTAACTGTAGCAGCCACAGTCTACTGTTATCAATCATATGTATACATACATACATGCATGCATGTACATATGTGTGTGTATATATATAAATATAAGTCTGTTTCATTGAATAAAGGAAAATAAAAAGTTGGTATTAACAATTAGTAGCAGAACCAGAGAGAATATAAACCTCTTTGTCCTCAAAGCTCATGAACATTTCAATAATCTGTCCTAACTCACCTATCTACCCATAAACCAGGTTTTCTTTTACTCCTGTTGATCAAGGTTATTCAGCACTCTATTACACAACTACAATTTATTACCCTTCCACAGTTCCCATTCTAGCACCAAAGCCTTGCTCTCAGCAGGTAGTTCTCTCTTTCCTACTTTAGTGTCTCTCAATTTTCACAGTGCCCTTAATAAGCCTACTAATTTAAAAAAATGCACAACAAAAACAAAATTCTTGCTACCACTCACTTGAAATTGCCAATCCTTAACTATCGTTCAGACTGTGAATAGCTATTTTGGACATAGTCTTACTTCTTTACAGGGCCCAGACTGCATTCAATATTACTTCAACTCTCAAAAAAGCATCGTCAACTCTGGATTCTTTGGTCCTAGTTTATAAGCATCAGCTGTACTTACAGGCCAAACATCACCTAAGACTTTGATTTTATAAAATCACTTCTCTCTAGTCACACTTGTATGTGCTGCTTACAGTTGTCTCTCAGGCTAAAAGTGGCCTTTTTTAAAGGTTCAATAATCCCTGGGCAATCCTAACACAAATCTGTAATTAAAATCACCACTCTGGTGCTGACACAATTTCTAATCCTGATGAGCTCCTTGTGTTTTTTAACCTTGGTGCTGCAACATGCAGAACCACTATCCTGTTTTATACAAAGACCATCTCATCTCACTTTGATATTCCTCATCTTCCTTCCATACATTGTTTTTGTCTACTTTCATCGCTTCTTGGTGGGCACAGACTGTGTGCCCTACTGTGTTCTTAGAATAAGACACATTGTTAGTACCCATTATTTCTACTACCAATCACCAACAGTCATCCTTCCTGTCCCAGGCCTCACTACCTCCTTGTCCTAATCACCTAGTACCTCCACCCAACAAATACAAGCATCTTCAACAATTTCCTATTTAGAGGAAGAAGTCAAACTCCAGAATTCATAAACCCAATTATTCCTCGAGAGCTCCTCTTTCAGCCTGTTATGTCTCAAAACCCAGTTTTGTTTATATTCCTATATAATGTGAATTCCCAATTCAATGTCTGGCCTTCACTTTTTAACTGGCTTTCAATGCTACAATATACTGTGACCCCTGCATATACCGGTGTACAATATAGACAACTTTACAAATCGTTATTAAAGATATGGACCACAGAAGCACACTATTCTCTAACTTTATAGATAGGGGGCCCAACACCTGTCTACTCACTCAAGCTACAAACCTAGGAGGCTAAACTCCTCCTTATCATTTCTCAGGTAGTCAATACCTGTCAGCACTACTTCTCAATTCTCAAACAAGTCCTTTGTTACATAACTAAGTTAAATGGCCCCTCATGGGTCTTTGTTTCCTAGTTTGTAAAGAGGCTCTCAAAAAATGATAAATATTATTAATGTTCAGAAATATAGGTGATTTGTTTAAAAAGGAATATTGATGTACAGATGTTGACCTATGCAAAGTATCTTGCTCTTAGTGAGCAGTGCTATGTGGTAATGATGCTGACCTAGCTTCATGCACCCTTACCTCTGCTACTAAGACATTGTGCTGCATCTTCTTCCGAGACTTCATTATCCGCACTATAGCAGCTTCTATCTCATGTTTTCTGTCATCGTCTACTTTCTGTCTTGTTTCTTTCCTTTCTGGATCGGATTCACCTTGTTTGGCTGCAACTAAAATAGAAATAAAGACATTTATCAAAAATACAATTAAAAATGTGGTTTATGAGAAGAGTTATATAATTCAATATTAAGAGAAAAATCCACCTCAACTATAGTACATATACAAGTTAACTACAATAGGCAGACATTCATTCACTTCAATTATAAATTATTATTTTATATATTAGAAGTTAGTTTTAAAGGGGAAAAATGAAGCCAAAAGAAATTTTTTTGAAAGATCTCACTATGCAGCCCTGGTTGAGCTAGAACTCACTATTTAGACCAAGATGTCCTAAACTCAAACTCACAGAGATTCACCTGCTTTCATCTCCTAAATTCTGGTATTAAAATTATATTCCACACATACCTGGGTGAAAATCAAGACTAGAATAATTTATATCTTGGAAAAAAAAAATGGCAGTGGATATCTCCAATGGTAAAATTAGCAGTTTTTTTTTTCCCCTAAAAAAACAATTTTTGCAAATTGTTCATGGCTTTCAAACCTTAACTCTTACTTTTCCATTATGACTTCAAGTTTTATTTCAATAAGAATGTTTCATATAGTCAAGCATCTGCTGTCACTTAGCTCCTAAGACACTGTAGTAGAGGGGATCAAAGGCACTGTCAAGATTTCATCAACAATCCAAAAGCACTACTAAGGTATCTGTAAAAGAAATTTTATAGTAATGAAATAAGTCTATGCAGGCTTTGCCAATGCCTTGGATCCCATTATCTAACAAAATTCTTTTCATAATCTCATCATACATTTAGTCTGTATTCCAACCTTTAGAAGAGTCTCACTCTGTCCCTCGTACAGTACTCAAAGTAATTACCAAGGGGAAAAATAAATAACTAATGTACAACTATGGTATAATTGATGTAACAAAAACCCAAAACCACTTGTGATATTATTTGGCCCTTAAAAAAAAGAGATAAGTATGAAACATTGGAATCAAATTAGAAAACTTCCAAGAAAAAAATGGTCGACTTCTACACAAACACAGAGATAGCAGATTTATAATTTAAAATATTATTCTTGTATACATAAACATTTAGTTACTTGTAGGAAAAGTTCCTTGGTAAGAATACTGTTTTCTGCTGGGGGCATGACTCAGTGTGAACATATGTGAGGCCCTGGACTATAACCCTGGTAACTTATCTAATCTCACTTATTCATATATCTGATCAAATAATATCAAATTATATCTCTATTTTTCACTCAAACATACAGGAGACACATGCATATAAAATATAGAAAGCTACAGTCAGTATCATTTGCTAAAAAAAAAAAAAAAAAGCAAAAGGAAAAAAAGTAAATGAAATATAAACAATCCACACAAAGATTTACTCCCTCCCATGAGGTCAATGAAAAAAAGGGGAAGGGAGAGGTGAGGGTTTAGATGAAAAGAAATAAAAAAAAAATTTAGTATGAGGTAATATAGAAATATTAAAAAAAAAAAATCCTAGTTCCAGAAGGTTAAGACATAAAAGAAACCTTCAAGACAACTAAATATACAATACGCACAATATGAAATTTTTTCCCAGGTATGATATCATATTTAGAATTAAGATAGAGAACATTTATTTCAAGGAGATCCATGTGCTGAGCTATGTCTGTTTGTACTAATATTAACCTTAAAACCAGGTAGCAGGATGCTTTAATTATAAACACTGAAAAAAGAAATTGACTTTTTTGCCATTTACAAACAGAAAATAAAAACCTTACATGGATTATAAATATTGAATAGTATTTTCATTATCAGCACAGAAGCCATTACTAAAAATTATTCATCAGTGTCATTTATGCTTTTAAATTAAAGGTAATACTGGCTTTATAATTCCAAAACTTAGAAAATATAAGACCAATCCTTCTATAGGTAACAGTCAGATGTGAAAAATCAGTAATACAGCTTGTAATACATACTTGTGACTACCAGTTAAAAATAATTAACCTGCCAGTACTAACAAGTCTGTACTTCATTTTGTTATGCCCAGGTTATCCACACACCTTGCTTCCCTATTCAGGACCGAGCACAACATACTATAGGCATTATTTTTGTTAGCAATGTAATTATTTTTAAAAGAAAAAAAAAATCCAGTGGATAAGGAATTTTTCTATATAAAATATACATAATTTTTAAGAGGAAAACTTTAATTCCAGGTACCTGTTTGAATCTTGACTCTGTGTAGTTTTGATGTGAACTGATCATTAACTGTAAATATGTGGCCACTTTCTATCTCCTTTGACTTGGGTTCTTTTGTGAGGACCCGCTGTGTTGGTTTACCACAGGCGAGGGACTGAAGGGCTCTAACAAGTTCTCTTTCAGGAATATCTGTCTCTTGTTGAATTTCCTGAAATTTCATTAAATTTGACATAATTAGATTTCCCCCAAAGATTAAAAGTACATTAGTCAATCAGCAAATAAACAGACCAAGCTATAGCTAGAGAAAGGTAATTCTACTAAAAGAATTTATTTACAATAAAAAATTCTGAATATTATGACTTGCTACTAAAATCTCATTATTATAATAAACTATAAACTGTTAAAGGTAAGGACATTTCTGTTTCAGGAAGTACAATGTGTTCTCTAAGAATGCCACTGGAAGGCACCACTAGGAACTTGACAGCATTCAGGTAATATTTGCTACAGTAGTCTCAGGAATGGTAAATGTTCCTTCCACATTTACCACTTTGTTCATACTTTCATTATGAAAACAAACATTAGAACCTAAATTTGACCATATTTACTGCCTCTGGAATCAAAATAAGATTTACTATTGGAAATTAACATTTAAAAAAAATCAGTAAAACATGTATTCTGAAATCTAGGTGATAACCTTTGTATATGTTATGATATGAACACAATGTTTCTATTAAAAAAATAAATTACAACTGTTTGTAATTTTTAACTCACTGTTCTTATGTCAAAAGGATAATTAAGAGAACTGCACACTCACATGACTTAGTATACATACATCTATGAAAACATGAATTAGGTAAAAGTCAAGATTCTGTAAAATGCTATTTTACATATATCTTTGCTTCAAACAATCACGTTTACTACCACTGTAGACATTACAAATACTATGTGAATTAACAGAAAGCTAAGTAGGTTTTACTACTGAGTCACAGGTGGTTAGTTATAACATTTAAGTTATTTATACTGAAAGAACTGAAAATACTTTAAGTGGTATTTTTATTTATACTTTTATACCAACTTACCAATTTATGCATTTATCTAGAATCTATCTTCATATGACATGATACAATGGTACTAAAGTTCCCCTACTGTCCTCTAATACCTCCAAAAGTATTTAGACTAACTTAAAATGATAAATCTATCTTATCTCAAGTACCAAAAGATATAAACCAATTTTCTCTGGGTTCTTATTTTATTCAAGTTTGATCTTCATCTGACTCGTCATAATAATGCCAACACTTGGGAGACAATGGCAGAATTATGAATTTAGACAACAGCCTGACCTATGTGATGATTCATCTTGAAGGAATACATTTAAAACAGAAATAATTTTATGTTTTGTTACTAAGACTACTCCACACCACTAATTCAAGACCCATTTCCTTCCACTACAAAGTTTTGGTGGTGGTGCATGCCTTTAACAGACTTGGGAGCCAGAGGCAGGAGGATCTCTTGAGTTCCAGGTTAGCCTAGTCTACACAGTGAGGACAGCAAGGTCACACAAAAAACTCGAAAAATCAAGAAAGAAAAAAAAAATTGTTTAATACTGTGCACTTTCTTATCCACATAAATTCTGGAATTAGCTTGTTAAGTTCCTAAAAAATGTTCTGTTTTAAAATTCTTTGAACTTATAGGTGACTTAAAAAAAAATTGACCATATAATACGGAGTCCTTCCATTATGGTACTTTCCATAATTTCTCCTTTTAAAAGTAAAACTGATATAAATCCTGGTAAATCCTCTATTTCTTGCTATAATAATTGTAAGTAAGGTTATGATTCTTGATAATTATTTTCTTCAGGTCACAAACTATAAAAAGCTTGCTTACAGAAAGTGTGAATTTTCCACACAACTATTCTGAGAACATTTTCTCAAATGATCGTCATACACTGTCAAGCTCACAATCACACATTGTATAGACAATAATATATAGACATGTAAATGTTTGTTAATTCTTTCATGGTATTTATCACTTTCACTACTTTTTCTTTGGTTAAAAAGCCAAGGACCTGCAGAGCAACTATGGTAGCAAAGGCAGGATCTGCACCAGTTCCCAAAGGAGCAGAAAGATGTCTAGTATTGTTCTGTTGCTATGTTTAAAACTCTTCTTAAATACAACCTTATGATAACTAAGAAAACTTTTTCATTCTACTTAGGTGGCTAACAGGCTACATTTTAGAAGTGAATATGAAGACTGACTTTAGGTAATACTTTCAGTATATCTGTAGAGATCACCAATTGCTTTTGCCTTAAAATGATGTTTGGCAACTAGAAATCTGTTTACTATCCTATCATTACAACCTAATTGTTTTTTAAACATTAACCTCATGCAGATCCTTCTTTGTATTTCAAGGAAAGTATTACTTAGACTCAGTACATCATTCTTTCAATATATAGCTAATATACGTCTGTAACAGAATTAACATCTGTTTTCTTTTTCAGTTTTGGTAACACATTTGTACCAGGTACAGATTTATTTCAAAAATTCTATATTTATTTTGTGAGTCTAAATTCTGTATACAGCTCTCAATTGTACCTTCTGTGATATCATGCAATTTCTATATCCTTCTTAATTTTTATTAGTCATAAATATGTAGGGATTACTAAGATTACACGTCTATTTCTTTATGAATATGTTTAAGTATTTCCCTCTAATTATTGTGGCATTATACATACCACCACTGATGACTGTTATCAATTACAGATGGACTCCTCCCTTCACTACAGGGTTTCTCTGTATAGCCCCAGCTCTCCTTGAACTCAAGAGGGCTGCCTCTCTGTGTTGTAAAGGCATGCTATCACCACACCTAGTACTAGGTGGAATGTTTAATGGCTTTCCACTTCAATTATATCTGACATTAGGGTTTAAATTAGCTCTTATACTTGAGAATCAGAAACTTTTTAAAAAGCCCATGAAAAGAAAGGACCTCAAAAAATTTATTACTATAAATTATAAATGTAAAATTATAAAATTATGTTTCTTGTATGTCACTTTTCAAGACAACTCATAACAATCTTGGTAGTGTTTTTAGACATATTTATATATGTATGTGTGTATAGTGTATACAAACACACTTGTACAAGTTATGTTAGTTAAGGGATCAAGGTAAGCTGGCTTGGTGGCAAGCATATATACCTGCAAGCACCTCTGCACTCTGTGACATCTTATCAGCCCAGACTGACCAAACAAGTCAGAGAGAGACATTATGTGAGTTCCAAGGCTCTGTCAATAAAGACAATGAAGTTTCTTCTTGTACCATGATGTAAAAATGGCCAAAAGATCAAATAGAAAGGCCTACATGAAAAGAAACTACAAATATTTACCAACAGCCAAAATAAATCTGCCCACCACACAAAGCACCTTGGAAATGTATCCCTTAAGCCCAGTCAAACTACTGGATTTCTAAGCTCAATGGGACCATTAAAAGTAACCATGCCAAAAACCTTAAGCTAAAAGGTCCTTAAGGCACAACTACTCAAGTCAACTCCAGCTAAACACTCAACTCAGAGAAATCAAGAGATAACATTGTTAGTGGGTGTTTTAAATCATATTGATTTGGGATTTAGTATGTGTCTAATACAACTACCTTCCTGAACTCAAATACTTATAAAGTCAGAGTCCCTTAAATTAAACTTTATCTCCTCTGTGTTCTACACAAGAGCTGATTAATGGAATTTAAGCAACAGATGCAACATATACTGTAAAACACAATTTAAGTGTAATATATCATCTCAACACCTTAGTTAGATTTGAGGTATAGGGAATCCAAAGGTTTGAGCCCCATAATAGTGTATGGAACTCTATACAAAAAACTCAATGTGTATGAATTAGCTAAAATTGACAATGTTAGAGCAGAACTCTACTTAACTTCTACCTAAAACGTGTTCATTAGCATCAATGGATCCCAAGTTGGTTAGGAAAGGGAAGCTGCCTCCAATCATCACAGTTAATACAGTAATTCTATAGTAAAGCTCTAGAAAATGAATTTGGATTGTTCTTACTCATCATATTTCTTAGTTCTTTAATAAATTAGAGTTCTCAAAAATCAATCTTAGTATGTATTAGGTGTATGACATACTCTTCATAAAATATTCATGAAAATTCAATTAAAGAATATCTATTGGAGGTAGGCAGTGGTAGGGCACATCTCTAATTCCAGCACTCAGAAGACAGGCAGAACTCTTAAGTTCAAGGCCAGTCTGGTCTACAAAGCAAGTTCCAGGACAGTCAGGGCAACACATAGAAACCCTGCGTTTAAAAGTGTGTGTGTGTACATACAGAATTTTAGAATAGCCAGAGCTACATCAGAGAGCAACTCTGTCTCAACTCTGTCCCTCAAAACAAACAAAAAATCTAAACAAACCTGTTGGAACTTGGGATATAGTTTAGTTGGCAGAATACTTGTTCTAGCATCCAGGATACCCCAGATTTGATCCCAGGACCACAGAAAATTTAATGTGGTAAGTTAACCCATATCTGTAATCCCAGTACATCTAAAAAAAATGACAACTGAATTCTTACTCTGCGGAAAAGTTTTATGTATATTATTTGATTAAAGTATATATTGTAAATGATTTCCGGACCAGTTTGGGCCAGAAGTTTGGACCTGGCCCGCAGTGGCTTTTATCCCCCAAAGAAATGATTTAGACGCTTATATTAATTTCATACTGTTCCGCCTATGTCTCAAGCACATTACTAGCTAGCTCTTTCATCTTAATTCTACCCATTTCTAGTAATCTACCTGCCATGTGGCCCGGCCTGTGGCTTACCTGGATTCCTTACATGGTTCTTCCTTGGGGGTAGGATGGAGGCTGACTGACTCCTCTTTCCTTCTACCTGTCTCTACTCTGATTTCCTGTCTATTGCTACAGTGCTCGCCATGGGCCAAAACAGTCACTTTATTCACAGCATCACATACAGAAAACAGTCCTACCACAGTATACTCCACGGTTGCTTCACAAATATTATTAGAACTCAATTCCATATAATTTGTGCATAAAAATTACTATTATTCTTAGGTACAATCTATTTGTTAAATATAAAGAAAACAACTTCTTGACTTGGCCATTGATCTAAAACATCTAAGTTTATAAGCTTTCTTGTAACATCATATAAAAATGGCACTCTCTTAAAAGGTTCACCAGAAAACAAAAGCATGGCGTGAGTACCAAAATAGATATAGAATTCTATCTTCTTGTTCTTAATTTCCAAACTTAATTTATACTCCTTTCTTCCTGTCACCTACAACCAAAAATTAAGTTAATAAATATGAAGGCAATTTCAAAGCCTTTCAAAATACTTAATAACTTACTTCAAAAATTAAGATAGTTCTCATTTCAACACTAAGTAATTCTTTAAAGGTATAAAAAAGACTAGTTAGATTTAATTCCATCCTTGGTCCTCAGAGCCTGCGGTGGTAGGAGAAAAAAGAAACCTGCAAATTGTTCTTTTTACACACAGATCCTAGCATGTACATATAAGCATACCCCACACACCCATGTGCACACAAAATAAATAAAAACGTAGAACTTTAAATTAAGTTAATAAATCATAAATTAATGACAGGTAAAAAACTATAAATGACCACTTTTTTAGTATTTATTATGTATACAGTGTACAGAAGAGGGCACCCGATGTCATTATAGATGGTTATGAGTCACCATGTGGATGCTGGGAATTGAACTCAGGACCTCTGGAAGAGTAGTCAGCCAGTGCTCTTAACCTCTGAGCCATCTCTCCAGCCCCTAAATGACCACTTTTCATAAATGATGCTAGAATGAACTGCATGAAGAGAAACAACTATTCAAAATTATTTTATTATTTTATGTGTTTGCATGTATATCTCTGCATCAAATGCATGTCTAGTGCTGGCAGAGACCCGAAGAGGGTATCCAACCAACCCTGTGGAAGTGCTATAAATTGCTGTGAGCTACTGTGTGGGTGCTTGGAATTGAAAAGGTCCTTCTGAAAAGTACCCAAAGCTTTAAACACCTGAGCCATCTCTTCAGCTTCAGAAAAATCAATTTTAATTCTTACTTCATACCATATAAAAATTAACCTAAAAATTATCATATCTATAAACCAAAATTATAAACTACTTAAAAAGAGCTAGAAGTAAATCTCTACAAATCTTGTAAAAGATTATTTCTTATGGCATCAAAATAATAAAACAAAATGATCCAGGCACAATGGCACTTGTCTCAGCACTTGGGAGGCAGACAGATTTCTGAGATCAAGGCCAGCTTAGTCTACAGAATAGCTACACAGAAAAAAACCTCTCAACACCTCCCCCACAAAAAGGAGCAAATGAGTGAAGTCACTAACAGAACTTTAAATATTAAAATTTTTCTTTTCTGAAGATTTCTGAAAAAGCAAGCAACAGATTGATAAAATATTTGTAGCATATGCATGTGTAGTAGTTGAAAGGGCAATGCCGCCAATAAGCTCTTATGTTAGAAAAAGGATTAGGAAGTGCGGCCTTGGTGGAGGCAGCCTTTTGTGGGATTTCTGCCTCCTACTTGTGGATCTGGAGCTTGGCTATTTCTGATTTCATACCTTTGCTCTTCCTTCATAGACTCTTAGCTTGTTGAAACTGTAAGTATAATTAAAATGCTTTCTTTTATAAGTTTTCTTGGTCATGGTGTTTTTGTCACAGAAATAGAAAAGACAATCTGACAAAGCATTTGTATCTGCAATTTGTACATACATACACATATATGTATATATAAACACACACACATATATAGAACCTTAAGATAATATACTTACATAGCTTACAAACATAAAAATATGTACAATACCACTAGTCATTAAAGAAACATTAAATCTGTGATACAACTGAACATAAACTTAAAATGACCAAAACTACTTAGACTGCAGAAGTATGGAACAATTAGAGCTCTTGCTTTAGGGCAGTTTCCTGAAAGTTAAACACAGTTAAACAAAGTTCTCATTCTTGCTCCCACCCCCCCCCCACGCTGTGTACACAAGTAAGTGTGAATTAAAAGTCAGAGGACAACCTTAGGTGTAGTTTCTCAGGAGGTAGTCACCTTTCTTTGCCTCCCTCTCAATGGTCCCTGACAGGAGCAGGCTTCTCTCCCTAGTTCTGGTATTATATAAAAGTGCCACCATGACTAGCTTTTTAACATGGTGGTAGTTCAGGTGATCAAACTCAGGCAACTCAATGCAGACTGAGTTATCTTTCTAGTTCCATGGTTCTATTCTTAACAGTTCAAATCTGTTACCAACCCAAAAGCTTACCAGATCTACAAGGGAGCTAATTTTTAAAAAAGTAGTAAAAAGAACCAACTACTCATACTACACATCAGAGATGAATCTAAAAAAAAGAACAACACTGAATCATGAAACCTCAACCCAAACAAGCAACACCTATCATATATTTATATAAAATCTTATAAAATGCAAAACCCACAGAAATAAAACATTAAGCGTTAGTTACTTGGCACCAAAAGTGGTTGCAGGGAATTGACTGTAGATAGATACAAAAAAATATAGGAGACAGTATAACAGATACATAGGTACATTACTTTTAAAGCTTAGCAATCTATGCACTCATATAATATGAAAACTAAACCTAAATAATGTCAATTTAAAACATGCCTCAGTAATATATGATGCCCACAAAGTTCAATGGCTGAATTTTATGCAGTTTCTCCTAATGGTGGACTCCATTAAGAAAGACTGAAGTAACAAGAGTTAAAAACATTAGCAATGGTCAAAACATTTATTACTATAAGCCATACCTCAAATGTGTATTTCTCTCTGTTATTAAAGAGCATTAATATGGTCATCTGGAAAGTGGAGACTTGCAATATGTGCTTCCGAGTATTAGAACCAGTTACTTGTGCACCGCCAACACCAACCTCAGATCCATCTTCCTGTTGTATTTTTTTTTTTAAAAAAATGAAAGACATTATCTCCTACCAACTCTAATCATATTTTTAGAAATAAATCCCATAATCTCCCTTCCAACTCATTTCTATATAATGAAAAGCATGCTTAACATGTGTGAGGGCATATCCACTCACCCCTTTAGTAAAGAACTGTCCCCATTTCCCTACATAATGAACACTTCAATGTAGGTAAAAAAGTTCATATACTTTAAAAGATAGCAGTGCCAAATAATTTTCAACTAAAATTATAAAGTTCTTCATCTGTGATAATTATATATAAAAACAACAATATTTATACATGCAGTTAACACTAAAAATGGTTTAGTGTCATAACTACTTAATCACATGAAATAAGTCTAGGTTACAATCTAGACTAAAATGCAATGACCCTGGCTTGATACAAACCAAATAGTAAGAATTATTAGTCTATACCTCAAAAATTAAAAACATTACTTTTAAAAAAAGAAACAAATGGGGGCTCAGAGGTTAGGAGCACTGGGTGGTTTTCCAGAGGACCTGGGTTCAATTCCCAGCACTCACACGGCAGTTCAGAACTGTCTATAAGTCCTGTTCACACCAATGCACACAAAATAAAGTTAAATAAATTAAAAAAAGAAACAAATTACTTGTACATCATTATAAAATAATTTTACAAATATTTGCAGGATCAAGTACCAATTGGTTTTGATTTATCAGAAAAACTGAAAGATAGAATTTTGAAAAGCAGTACTTTGCTTTGTATGTCCTCAAATCAAGTTAATTAAGTTATAACTGGCAATAAGGTCTCTGGTCTAATTTAATGAATAAAATCCAAAAATTCTCTATTAATTTATTCTTTAAAGACATAATCTTCATATTTCCAATGTATGAGATGGAAGTAACAGCTATACTCAGGTCAACCTAAATCACACACACACGTTCTATATATGAATTTTAAGTTATTCTGCATATTCAAAATGTCAATATTTACCTTTTTAACTGGACCATAAAAGGTGGCATTGAGATCTGCAGAACCCATATGATGTTGGAGTGTGAGCTGTCGACCACTGTGCTTGGCTAAGTAAAACCTGCAGCAAACCAAATTTTATGAAATCATGTAATTTATACATTTGAAATTACAAATTATAAGAGAACTAGTAGCCCTTAGAATCTACTTTCTGTTCCTGCTTTTTTACAACAAGATAAAAGTAAGGGTGGGGTATAGAATGTTGGCATAAGATCAATGTAACTTAACTAGGTACTAACACACTAAATCATCTCTGTACATTTTGACCAAGGCAGCTCTTCAGAGCACTTTCTCCACAAGCCTATCTTAAGCCAGTGACCCACACTATCAAAACAAAACATAAGCCTACTAACATGCACCAATGCTAGACGAAGGACACTGATACTGTTACACGCTAACTGACATAAATTCTTTGGAATATAAGGTTTAAAGTCAAATATATTCACTACCAATAAGGAATATAATTAATATAAAAACAAAATTCAAATTTGGTTATTTATACCCAGAAATTTTTATTTAGGCATTACCTTCTAAATATCTCAAAAGCATGTCGTGGTGCTGGTGGGATGTTGCACTTTGGTGTGGCTGACTGAGTAGGCCAATATCCGGTTGTGAGAACCCGGACTGTAAGATCAACACCACCTAAAGATACCTATACAAATAGAAAGAGATGAACTACAACAGACTAGATTCATTACCTGCCCATACAGTCTCTATTACTATTAGCAAAGTAGATGCAAAGTGCATTATCTTCAAGTCTAGAATCTCATTAAGAAATAACCAGATCTTTTTAATGTTTTGCAAGTAATTATGACTATTACCAAAGCTGTTAACTTAAAAATAATGAACACAAGATAATTCTTACATGTGAGTAGAATCATTTTAGACAAAACTGCATCTTTAATCTCGACTTTTAACATTTTTACCACCTTAGATAACAAACATTAGCTGTAGGTCCAATGTTATATATGTTTTCAATAAACATCTATCTATATGATGGATGACAATTTCTGCAGAATACATAGTAGCATTACTCTAACCATTAGGCTTTCTGCCCTTAAAGAAAAAAAGAACACTTTAATTTCTTATAGGACTATAAATCACAGGTATTATATTTTTTTAAAGCAAAATATTTGTTGTTGACTGCTGAAAGTAAACACAAGAACCACTGTGCTGAACAGACTTCAATAGAACCCAGAGTTAGAAAAGCTGTGTTCAGCTTGAAGATCCACAACATTCATTAACAGAATTCAAAGACTTCAGGATGCTCAGGGTTTGCTTTGCTGACTCTGAAGCTGTCCATCAACTGTTTCCAACACAGGGAAAAACTTAGGAGATTTAAAGCTTAAGATCTGTAGCATAATCAGTTACTTCCAAAGATTTCTTAAATTGTTACTTTTCATTGTGGTTTGTGTGTGTGTGTGTGTGTGTGTGTGTGTGTGTGTGTGTGTGTGTATGAGTGAGAGAGAGAGAGAGAGAGAGAGAGAGAGAGAGAGAGAGAGAGAGAGAATATGAATGTGAGTTTGTGCAGCTGCACTCAGAGAGAGGGAGAGAGAGGGAGAGAGAGAGAGAATATGAATGTGAGTTTGTGCAGTTGCACTCATGATACAGAGACAGTGTCAGAGCCCTTGGAGGTGAAGGTAGAGGTATAAGCAGTTGGTAAGCTGCCTAACAGGCTAGGAACCAATAAAAACTTTAAACCAGATCCATCTGTCCAGCCTGAACAACTACTATACATCTATGTATAGAGTGGCCTCAAAGTATATGGAATTGCCAAAGGTATTATTAGAACTGAAGAAACAGACTTTCTTTTTTTTTTTTTTCTTTAATTTTTAAAACTTTATTTATTTGCCTTGGTGTTTGCCTGGAACTGGAACTACAGACAGTTGTTAGCTGCCATGTGGGTGCTGGGAATCGAACCCGGGTCCTCTGGAAGAGCAGATGGTGCTCTTAACCGCTGAGCCATCTCTCCAGCCCCCAGAAACAGACTTTCTAAATATAAAAGTGAAGATCCAACACTTGAAATAAGAAATTAATGCAGTCTCTTACCCCTGTTGCTTGTAGGTGTTGCCTGAACTCATCCATAGTTGTGTTTGAGATGCTCATGTCCCTAAACATTCCTTCCAGTTTCGACGTGAATTGACATCCACACTCAGTCTATGGAGAAAAAATACAAACACGTACAAATAAACAGTGGGTTTTCCTATGAAAAAGTGCAGAAACAAAGTCTTTTATGTTATTGCCATTCCTGATTATTTCCTCTAAAAGTCTTTCTACTGGATGCTATATGTGTATGGCTATTGAACTATAGTGTTATTAAGAATAACTTTAAAATTTTAGTTTTAAGTATCATTTCCAGGCTCTTTCAGAGATTCCAATGTACTCCAGGGAAAGAGGGCCTAAACTCTGACATTTTCTACAAACACTTCAGGTGATTCTGGTACAGGTTAGTTTAGAAACCACACTATGCCACAGTATGTGAAAACTTTGAGGGTCTGTACTGTGAAGGAGTAAAAGCAAAGCCCCTATGCTCAAAACCAGACTACCTTGAGTAAGTCTGGAAGTAAACATTTAAAATCAAACTATTTCTAATTATATGTTAATGCTACTGATGTTCAATCACACAATTAACAGTAATCAGGCCTACTATATTCATTCTTAAGTAAAGCTCACCTTTAACTTAGAAATCATATTTTTTTCAGAATCATCAGAAACACTTTTATTTGTGAGCAGCCTTCTTGCCAGGTGTTGTTTATAATAACGTTCAAATACATCTTTTTCTTGCATAAACCTAAAAAGGACCATTGCCTTATCCAATATTGTTTCCACCTCTTGTTCTGTTAGCTGCAAAAGTAGTCAAAAGACAGTTTAGTTTAAAAACAACCATAATATTCAGTTAAGGGAAATGATAGGATTTGAGAATGAGCCTCTACTTCATCCATCTCTATATTCTCTAATGCATTTAAAAAGTGAAGGACTATTACCCGATGGGACATTAATTATTACCAGGCTGAACTAAGAACAGATGAAATTTCATTAACAAAGAATATATAAAAAACTTCTGCAGAAATTTACATAGCCATAAGATAATTTTTAAAAGTTCATTAAAAACTTCAAAATTGATAAAGAAATGGGTAAATTTTTTGTTACATCCAAAGGATAAAAAGGCTTCTTTATCGTTATCTCTTAAACAAGAACAAGAAAATACTGCAGTGGGTTTATTATGCTTGTCACTTTAGAATGAGAGATTAAAATGAATGGGATTTCTTTGCAGTCAGTGATTTTGTTTCCTCACTAAGCTACTACTGCCTCTGTAATCTGCAACCATTTATTTTTCTTCTTTGTCTCAGAATTTTTAAGACAAGGTTTAAAAAGAACATGTGATCAAAATAGCTTAATTTAATTTTCTGTGGCACCAAGTGGGTTTTCAAGGTCCAGGAGATGAAACTCAGCTTTGGTATGTGAAACTTTCAAAGTATCTCAGAGAACTGTTCTTCCAAGTACACCCTTAAATCCCTCAAAAACCAAGCCCTGCTTGGTACCCAGAAGCAGAAAAAAAGCAAGCAACTATCTACAATGCTGGCAAGCTTTCCAGTTTTGTCATCTCTGGCACAACTAATTTTCAGCCACAGAGGCAAACATTTTAAAAACTGTGTGACTGATGTTTGTGCTTTTTCTGTTAGGGTATGTTTTTCAAAAAAAAAAAAAAATGGAAACTACAAGAAATGTGTATGTGAAATATCAATACAACTTTTGAGCATTTCTAAGACTTTAAACAGAACTGTCTAGTAGATCATGGTATATATGTACAGTAAAAAAAGCCAGGCTCAATTTTTATCTATAAAACTTCATGAATTTATTTCCAAACTTTAGATCAGGAAGTAAAACCTGATATACTTCCTTATATATTACTACTTACCCCTTTAACTCCCTTTTTTAGTTTGTCATCAATAAATAATGAGAGGTATTCAGGAGACCTTGAGTTGAGGTTTAGGAAATACTCAAAGTCCCCAGCAATAGTCTGTTTAAAGAGCCGGTCATTGTTGAAGGATTCTTGAAGAAATCGATCAAATCTACTCTTCAGATCCAATAAGCCCTTACAAATAAAAACAAATTAAGGAAACAGTATAAAAATGTTCTTGTAAATAAAATATCTTAACTTTGTTGGTAATTATCTGTTCAAAGTTAATCATATAAACTTATTATTTTCCAGTTTGTGTATAAGCTGAAATGATAGTGTTATATATCAAAATTCAAACAGGACCCCAAAGTTGACTCAACTCAGCACATAAATGTACTTGTTGGTAAGAACAGAGAAATCACTCTGTCTGTCTTCTGACTTCTACAAGGCACACATGTATGTATATCTCCTGCCCGCCCACAAGTAAAGTATAAATATTTTAAGACAAACAAAAAATCCTGCTACTGCTTTTCTTCACTCTCTTGTCTGGACCAAATGAGGTAGCCAAAGAAGAGTATAAAGATTTAAAACACACACACACACACAAAAAACCCCTATTGGTCATTCATATTAAAACAACACCTTAGACAAAGCACTGCCTAGAAACATTTTAAAATTTAAGCATTTAAAACACAACCTGACTTTTCCTATATTTAAACACTAACACACAATAAAATACAGTTTATTTTTATTATTCAGATTAAACAAATCCTGAATAGGTTACTAAAAAAAAAAAAAAAAAAAAAAAAAAAAAAAAAAAAAAAAAAAAAAAAAAAAAAAAAAAAAAAAACAAAAAAAAAAACTCAACAAAAAAACAGCAGCTGAGTCCAGCTCCCTGACACGTATCATGAACATCTTGAAATATTCTAAAATACTTAGCTCATGTATAACATATACACTTAGTAAAAGTGACCCACAAAGTATTTGCACAATGCTAATCATGAATGTAAAACTTTTATCTACCTGGATGTAGTCAACAGGATTCTTCCCTTCTCCTTCTTCAGAAACAAGGGCTTTTCCTTGTTCCCTCAAATAAGAACTCATACATTCACACATTGTCTTCAAACCATTTGGCACACGACTAAATAATTTGTACATACAAGCAAGATCTGGAATTAAAAAATAAACAGACCAGATACATAAAAGATTAGGGTAAAATATGAATCTGTTCAGGACAGGTGATTTATCAATTATCATCATTTGCTGTGCACATGACTAATAAAACCGGTTAGTTGAAAGCTACAACAATTTATGAGCTAGGGAGCTTGACTAGGTTTGTCTTAGCACACCCTCCCTTGTGTAGGAGAGAAAAGACTCACACAGCATACTAGACAATTCAGTGTGACAAAGGTTTTCACCTGTACACAATTCATCCTCTTACTCTAACATACAAACAACAGACACTACAAATGTCTCCTAAAAACTGTAATTACAAGTCACAAGAAAGAAATTTAAAACTAACTACTATCTTACAGCTGAACTGACAACCATTATAAAAATTGAAATGTATTAAAACAGAATTAAAAGTACTTCATTGCTTCTCAGGGTAAATTTTGCATAAAATTTACAGCCTAGATACCCATTTTTAAATGTTCTTACCCTGAGTAATTCTGGGAAATTATTAATTATTTCCCAGTGGCACTGTCTATATTTCTATTTTAAATGCTGGGTCCATAATACTACACTGTTTCAATTTAGACTCTGGTCTTCACTCATTTTTTAATACCATTTTCAACAACATCACAACGCAGATCTGAAGTAATTTTCTTCCATATGCCTGATGTTTCTTCAAAGAGCCGCATACAGGGAGACTGTAATGTCAGAACTTTATAATGACAGGAAGTTGTTTTACTTTCAGTAACTTGAAAATGAAGTAAAAACAGTAATTTTTAGGTCAAGTTTTTTATTCTTTTTTTTAAAATATTATCATCCTACATGGTCACGTATCCAAGAATACTGTAGTTTAGAAGACACAACAAATAAACTAAAAGACTTGCTTTCTCAATATAAAAAGTTTCCCTTTTAAAAAGAAAAAAAAAGCACCCTAGTTAATAAAAACCAGAAACATTTTTTTTATCTACCACATATTTAAAACTATAACTAAAACATAAGCCAAAAATTTCATTAGAAGTTAAGAGGATAACTCTTTTCCTGCCAATATTTCGTAGCCTCTCCTTCTTTTGATAATTCAATTTTTAAAAAGCAAAATAAAACAAAAAACTTTTTTCATTCCTTATCTAGTTCACACAAACAGACATTATGTCTCCTTTTACTAAGAGTAAGCAGCTATAATACTAAGTTTTTTTTATTTAAATCAAGGAAGCAGGCAAACAATGATGGCTATTGAAAAAAAAAATCATCACCATCATGTAAAATAAAAACTTCAAAGTAAAGCATCACAAACCATAAATTTCTTATAGGAAGTCATTTTTATAACCTTCTATGGCAAACATGGTAAAGTTAACAATGACTGTTAAAGTTAATGTATTATCTCAAAAAAAAAATGCTAACTTTTAAAAACTTATCTATTAATTTTCTAAATATTCTAATACAGAACACAAAGTCAAAAAAACACAGATGCAGGCAGGCAGAACAACCTATAAGAACATGAGTGAGCACTCAAACTAATTGGTATTTATAAAGTATAGAAATGTAGGAGGAGCCACTGACCTGTTTCATGTATAATATAATCTAAAGCTTTATCATTAACCTCACCCTAGTGCTAACTGGGATAAATTATTACTACAAAACACAGCTTTTTGAAAACTGACATTTGTAAGTCAGAATTAAAAATGACTCAAAGGACAGAATAAAAACTTATTTTTTATTAACACTTACCTTCTGTTTTTCCATTTTTCAGCATATGTACTAGCCCAGAATTCTCCATTTCTACAATGGTTTTCATGTGCTTAGAAATTAGTTCCCTCTCAACCACCTTCACAATGGGCTCTTCTGTGGATTTGTCAAGGCAGTGCATCACCCGCTCTATTTCCTCATTAATTCTAGCTTCTACTTTCTTTATATATACTGAAGCACTGTTTTCTGCTAAAAATTTCTGGCTCTCCATCTGCAATTAAGAATTTTAATAGCATTAATAGAAAAATGTTTTTCTATAGCATTACAATGAATCATACCAAGTAGTGTAACAGCTAAAGACATTTCATGTAGTTTCTTACTACAGAGTCTTTCAGTCTAAATTACCCTTTAAAGTATTTATTGACACAAAACTAAATTAACACATTATCGTAAGCAATGTTTTAAAGATTTACTAGTTAGTGTACTACATACAAGTTTAAGTAATTAGCTCAAGTCATCAGGGGAACTTCTTCCATTCTTATTGTAAACTATAACTAGAAAGACTCATCGTCTCTGTCCTATGTTTGCTGAGACATCATTGTTACTGAAGCTCCCTTGCTTCACCTCACTCAAGCTTAAGGTACACATATATGTGATTTGAAAAAAAGGTGTTTAAGTAACATCAATCTTGTCTATCAAACACTAGCCTCACTGGTTTCAGAGTTACTAGTGTCATTCCAATAAGGCTTTAATGTACCAGGTAGTAACATTAGCTAATACATCTAATTACATAACATGTTGATATGCCATTCAAAATTTTAGTAACATTCTCTACCTAGCAAAAGTAGTTTTAATCTTTAAATCAAGTTCCTAAGAATAGACCTTAATATATTAAGCAAAAATCTTGGTGAGACCATTTCCACTCATAACAAAACAATGTACATGTAATTCTAACTATATTTGTAATACACACTATATGCCACTACAGCATATTTTGGAAATGAAATTAGCACTAAAACCAGCTGATACATTATTTAAAAATAAGCATTGTTTCCAAGATTATAAACTTGTAAAGCATGACTCAACATCTTCAGTGTGGCCACAAGATATTCCTAATGGGTAGCTATAAACCAATCTTTGAAGAAAACAGTAACTCTATTTTTTGTTTGTTTTTTAATAGGTAAATTATCAAGCTCTATTTTAATACACAACTAATGACTGTGGTGATATATTGTATATTTAATAAAATTTGTCTGGAATATCAGAGAACAGAATCATCCACAGCCAAGCCAATGTAGGTGAGGGAGTGGTGACCTACACCTTTAATCCCATCACTTGGGAGACAGAGATCCATGTGGCAGTGGTAGCTCACACCTTTATTCCTAGCTCTAGCAGAGTTGACCCAGGAAATAAAACAGCTGGGGGGAAGGAGGATGATATATAAGGCAGGAGAAGGCAGCCTGACTGAGTGACCAGTCAGACTGAGGACCCATGAAGATAGGACTTACCCTGTTCGGTCTGAGAAGTTGGCTGGGTGAGAATTGGCTGTGGTTTGTTTCCTCTCTCTGATATTCCAGCTTTTCCTCAATATCTGGCTCCAGGTTTTTATTATAATACTAAATAGAATTTGTGCAATAAGTGGCTCTTATGAATGAATTACTCAACTTTTCTAAGTTATTAGTAATTTTATATTGATTTATTTCTAAAGCATATTACCAAAGTGAAAACTTAGTATTGTAGTAAGATGTCTATTTGGGCACCACTACATTTTCTGTGTAACAGGAAGAATGCCTGGTTTATCTTACAGCTCTTTTTACATTTCAGTACTCAGTGTTATTACCATACTTCATCATTAATTTGTTCTAATATAGCCTTGCTTTTAGGATTTAAATGGTTTGGGGTGGCATTTTAACAATTTAACTTTCTTAAAGTCATCTTTGAATTTCCTAATTAGTAACCTTTAAAGTAGGCAAATATGCCATATGGAATCATACACATCACTAATACTTATTAATGACTGATAGAGAAAAAGCCTGTAGAAAGATTTCATTAGTGATATGATGTCTGTGAATTTACAGTAATTAAATGTATACAATAAAATCTTAAAGGTACTTCTAAGTTTAGGTTTTTTAAACATACAATTTTAAAGTGGAAATTTTTTTATTATTATTTTCAACAAGCAGCTCATTGGTGTGTGTAGAAACATGAAGTAGGGTTACTGAAGAGTTTTTTGTTTCATGTTTTTGTTTGTTTATATCATCCCCTCTCCAATGGGTTCTAGCCAAAACAGGTCAAAATGTTCAGATTAATTAAACATTGAAGGTTATAACCATCATAAAAGAGTATTTATCTATATAGCCATTGATTACCTGGAAAAATTCTGCAGACATTTCCAAAAATGGAGCTTCAAAATCTTCCTCATAAACCGATCTTCCTTCAAGACCTAAAATCATTAACATCTGGCAAGCATTTCTTATTGCTCCTCTGTCAAAAAAGTTTAATTGATAATCAAATATATTAAAGACGTGTAAAATATACAAAAATTGAAACATCTTTATAAATTTAGCTTTAATCAAAGTGACCAATTTTCCATAGGAAACTCAATTATTAAAAATAAATAAGGAATAATTTTAATCAATAAGCCCATCCTGACTATGCAGTTCTTTACCAAGTTATCCTAACCTTGTCATACAAAAATTCTAAAGAAAGTATGCTTAAGAAAAACTTGCATTTACTTAAAAATACAGAGGTAGTTTAATAGGATATGACTGAAGAGGAAAAGGTAGATAGGTAAGTTAGTAAGCCAGATAGCAGGACAACCTAACCTAAAACCAAGACAATACAAGATTTTTTAAATAAATGGCTTTTAGGCAATCCTGATTAAACTCCAAGTTCATCTAGTAAAAACTGTGCTAGCTCATTGCTCCTCAGAAACCAAAGAGAGAAAGAATCCCCTATGTTTCAAGCCACTCTAGCAGCAACATCACAAAAAATGGTACTGACATGAAAGATAAGACATGGAAGTGGTTCTGGGTGTTTTAGGCTACATTCAATATTTTTATACCAAAAAAAAAAAAAAAAATGTCAAAGTGAGATCAAAAACCCACCAAGGCACAATGGTATGTGCCTGTAGTTTAAGCTTTTGGGGAGATGAAAGAGGAGACACCTCCGTTCAGGAATTCAACATTGGTCTGCATACATACTGAGACCCTGCCACTAAAATACAATGAGGTAGGTTGCTACAGATGCAACATTGGTATGAGTGAGGTCCCAGGTTCAATTCCCAGGAATGCAAAGAAAACAAAATGTAACACACACACACACACACACACACAGAGAGAGAGAGAGAGAGAGAGAGAGAGAGAGAGAGAGAGAGAGAGAGAGAGAGAATTTAAGGGAATAAAAAAATCTAACAGATTATAAAAGTTTATTATATAGTAAAAAGAAACAAATGACAGTTTATTTCTCCCCCCCCAAAAAAACAAACTTATTTTAAAAAATAAAAAAGCTTAAGATGGTGTCCTTAAATTCCGGGTAAATGAAAAGCTTTGAATATTTTAATAAGCATTGAACACTGAAGTTTTTAATTGTTTTAATCAAATTATGACATCAATACTTAAGATATAAACACGAAAAACCAAAACTGAAAGTAAGGATAAATGGTATACCTGTCTACAACTTCTCCTTTCCGCTCTCTTGCAATCATATCCAATAAAGTTTGCCGAAGATGATCCCTGATACAACCATAACGTACAACTTGATCTCGAAAAATTATTAATCCCAAATTGTAGACATTTTCTACATTATTTTGTTGTACATATACACGGTCCTGCAGTTAAACCAAAATAATGTTAAGGAAAATTGATGCAAATATAAAATAATGATCACAACCTACAATAAAAATTATTTTAATCACTTTGGATTTCTAGTACTTTTCAAGTTAAGTAAAACTAAAACTTTACAATTTACCATGGTCACTAAAACAAAATAACTTCTGTCTACTACACAGCTAAAATGGGAAGTCCTGGTAATTGCAACAAGTCTTTTGTTTCGGCTACAATATGAGCCTATGGAACATTAAACAATTGTTATGAGGAGACATAAGAGAGCCAATGAAAGTATAAACAGTGCCCCAGAAACTTAAGTGTAACTATATAAAATTAGTAATACTCAATTTAGCAAAAGCTAAATGGATAATTACCATCAATTTGCAACATGTATCAAAGGCATACAAGTGTTAAGCTAGTTCACAAGATCTTCAAGTAAAAGCATAAGACAGTAGTAAGAAAGATACATCAAAATATGTGTTGAGTGGCAATGTCAAGTAATTTGTTTACTGCTTATTAGCACTGAGATGGAATTCACCTTGGAGGTAGACAAGAACATTTTCACAACTTACTCCAACAGGAATCTCCTTATGTTACTACATTGCTGATTTTATGTAATACGGTAATAATGTAGTTCTAATCATTTAGACCCCTGCAAGATTTCTGTTTTTGCGTATGTTGCAATGTTAATTTAAAAAGACCCATAACTAATCTTAAAAGGAGCCTGTACTTAAAAAACCAAAAGACAGATAATACATTGAGGACTAATTAAATGTTGCAATGTCAGGATTAGACCAAAGTGCAGTTAGTATGTTAAAGCCCAACATTACAACTATCAGCTGCAAAGAATGCAAACAAAATTGCTTGCTTTTAACTTGCCTTCCAAAATCCCAAATTCAGGCATTTTAAATATAAAATATTCTGAAAAGTATCTGAAAGTTCCATAAAGAAATATGCATTCCATCAGTATAGAGATAAATCACATTTTAAATCTATTTATACCGTTTTCCCCTAGGAGTTATTCCTTGCCCAAGGAGGCTAGAGTAGACACAAACCTTCCCAGGCTTGGGAGGCAGATTGTAGGAAATGTGGGAATTAAAATGTGGGTACCATTTCATGTCTGTCCTTTTACAGAACTGAGTAGGGAGTCAGATCCTACTACTGGACTTCACTTCATAAACCAACTTGTAAACACACCGTCTATAATACAGAATTTTGGAGTAGTTTTTCAGACCTTGCTATTAACAACTATAAAGACTGGCTAACAATTTTTAAAAAGCATTACTTGTTTAAAAATAACAATCATGACAGGCAGATCTATAGAAGTTGGATAGAGAGATGCAGTCTATCTATAAATTTACCCAAGGGCAAAGGTGCTTGCTGCCAAGCCTAATGACCTCTCCCAGGACAACATACATCAGGAGGAGACCCCACACCTCCAAACATACACCAAATAAGTAAATGTAATTATAATTTAGGAGCTCCAAAGGACAGAAAAAGAATTAAGTAAAGTATTTAGGACAAAAATTCTAAAATCAACCGTTGGGTTGTATGTAAATTTAAAAACTTAGTTCTTCATGAAATGTTTGACTTCTTAAAGACCAACAGTTCCACATTTAGCAATATGCTAGTAAGCCAGAGTAGTAATGTGTTACCTATACTTTTGTAGCTGACCTTACTTAAGGCCAAAGTTATAAATGCTCTAAAAATCTGTAGAAATTGATTAATTAAACTCAATTTTTCACATGAGCACCTATTATGATGTTTTCATTCATTTCTTATGAGATAATAGGAAAAGAACAAGATATTAAAAAATCTTTACAAATATTAAATGTTTATCTTGCTAGTAAACAAATAAGCACTGAAAACTTAAACTCACTTTTATTAAAAAGTTCCCATCAATAAAAAAATACCTCTAACTCAGCACTCAGTAACTAGTTTGTCAGAACATGTTTGAAAGGAGCCTCAAATAAAGTTAATCAGAAGGCAACAAAAGGTAATAAAAGTATTTTCAAACAAAGTTCCTTCCAAGCCATGACAGAGGCTAATACAATGAAGATGGAAACCACAGTAAAAAGTCAGAGCACAAAAAAGTTTTTCTATCTCACAGTTTACAAATAAACTGACTATTTCATTTTGTACAAAGGGCACTGGGTAAGATGTAAAATAGTAAGCTGCACACTTACTGTGTGAATATACAGCACTACCTATAGATAAACTTAAGTATTATGTATTATTAAAAACCCAGTGTGAAGAACTGAATGCCTTAAATTCAGTCATACTTTCAACCACTGTACAATAAACTTAAAACCTTTCACAAGGATGTGAAAATTTTTAAATAAATAACATTGTAGTTGTTAAAAAAATTGGTAATTTTCACTTAGAAATTGTGTACCAAACTACAAGGTAAGGTAAATGAAAAACATGCTTGTGCACAGCTATATAAAATGTACCAAATCATACTAAAATGCACTGTTGTCCATTGTAAAATTTTATGACCTATGAGCAGCAAAAACAAAACAAAAAAAAAAAAAAGACACTAGGGAATAATCTCTATTAGATCTATGTGAGTTCGTTCAGAAGACACATATTCAAGTGACATAATTCAGTGGTTGGAACACTGGGTTAGGGGCTGGAGAGATGGTTTAGTGGTTAAGAGCATTGGCTGATTGGCTGCTTTTCCAGAGGATGCAGGTTCAATTCCCAGCACCCACCATGGTGGCTTACAATGGTCTGTAACTCCACTCCTGGGGATCTGATGTCCTCTTCTGGCCTTAGCAGGTAATGCACAAATGTGAGGCACAGACATCCTTGCAGGCAAAAACAAGAATACACTCAAGGAGCAGAAAGTATTCAATCAGTTCTATTTCTGCCACTTAATATGACCTTCATATCTGCTTCCTTAAGTATAACATCAACCATACTGACAATAGAAAAAACTGTCAAAGTTACCACTTAGCCTTCACATTCAAAAGTAAAAACCCCACTATTAAAACTAAAAACTAAAGCTGGGTGTGGTGGTACACACCTTCAATCCCACACTCAGGAAGCAGAGGCAGGCAGATCTCTGAGTTTGAGGCCAGTTCTAGGACAGCCAGGGCTACAAAGAAATTCTCCCCGCCCCAAACCAAATAAATGAATAAATAAAAAACGCAAACTGAACAAATAGGAGCAACAAGTAAACAACAAACAGTAAGCAGTGGTCAGGCTGCAGTAGAAAACAGCATCATCGTCTTTCAAAAAATTAAAACCAGTTAGCCAATGACTGAGCAGTTTTGATTTTAAGTACACATCCAGAATACAGAAATCAGGGTCCTAGAGGGGTATGTGTCTTCCAGTGTTCACAATAGCAATTTCCAAGTTACAATTAAAATGACCACTGATGAGTAGATGGAACAAAATGTGGTGTATATATAAAATGGAGTATTATTCAGACTTAAAAATAGAGACATTTTATAGCATGGAGGAGCAGGGGCTAAGTGAAAAAAAACAAATAATGTACTGTTATATGTGGTACCCACAGCAATCAAATTCACTGATGCAAAGATAAGAATTGGGGACTGGAGAGGTTAGTAATTGGTAAAGGAAGAGTTCCAGTTTTGCAAGAACAACTCTACAGAATGGTGCTTGCTATAATCTTAAAAATCTACACTACCACCATGACCACCACCACCCATACACCTCAGTGTTTAAAATCATCATGGCAACTTGTACTTGTGGGAACTAAGAAAGGCAAGTACACTTAGAATAGCACTTCACAGAGCACTAATCTGCTTACTATCACTTAGTATCCAGAGAGGCCAGGCACAATGTCCCAGGTTAGTATATGAGGGCTGCTACCAAACAAATTTTCTGAAGGACAGAAAGAAGCAAACTCAGTCAATCATGAGATAGTTACTCAAATCTGTGTGGCTGAAAGGAGCACAGCCATGTCAAAGACCCCAATACTTCAGACCTGTGGGAATTGACCAAGCCTTCCTCTGGTTCAACTGTGAAAGTTGAAAGTAACAGCTTCTTGCTCTGGGACAACTACAGCCAGACATTTCTCCCCTAGGAGTTGGAATGAGGTGAGCTAAGCCACCCACCTCCTCATTCAGCTGTGTACTATAAACCTGCCAGATACATAAACGTGCTGCTGCTGGGTCGCCATTAAAAAGCACAAGGCCCATCTCATTTCAGCATTGTGGCTGTTTTTTTTCTGCATTTCCTATTGGCCCCTAGTCAGGTCTCCATAATAAGCTATGCAGAACTTGGGCAATTACTGACAAACAGATAGACAAAAAAAAAAAAAAAAAAAAAAAAAAAAAAAAAAAAAAAAAAAAAAAAAAAAAAAAAAAAAAAAAAAAAAAAAAAAAAAAAAAAAAAAAAAAAAAAAAAAAAAAAAAAAAAAAAAAAAAAAAAAAAAAAAAAAAAAAAAAAGAAAAAGAAAAAGAAATCCAAAACACAACAGAGCAAAGAGAATCAACATTAGAAGCTAAATGGCAGACTGGCTGATCTAAGAGTCAGGCAAGGCAATATGGCTTTGGCTTTCAGTTGAGATCTCAAAGGGGCTACAGCCACCTGTAGGGAGCTATAGCCTTGAAAAAGAAAATGACAAGCTAAAAACAGGTCAGCACTAGTAATTCCTTCAAGCAGTTTCCACTTCCCATTTTGTCGGCCTACTAAAACAGAATAAGTTAAAATGCTCACATATGTATGTACAAGCATTCATTAATGCTATTAATGCTGTCCTCCCCCAACCCAAAATAGCAAATAAGTCAGACTACAATGTCTGAATACTATGAGAAGTGACTTCAAAAACCTAAAATCTTAAGCCTGGCAAGGTTATCCAGTTATCCACTGTGGCTACAGTATCCACTAAATTAACAAGTGACTACATAAATCTTTAGCTAAAGGGTCTAAAACAAGACCCCCTCAAGACAATAAAAAGTATAAAATTTGAAATATATCAGTAATTACATTAAGTGTAAACAAATACTAAATATTTAAAACTAAAACCAAATGCTGTCTATGGCTGTGGTGGTCAGGGCTGAAAATGACAGAATCTAGAACCACCTGGGAAATAAATAGCCTCTAGCCATCCCTGTTGGAGATTGAGTTCACTGAGGATCCTGGACTGTGTAAACAAAGAAAGAAAACAGAGTGGCCACACATATTACTCACTCAGCTCTCTCCTGACTATGGATATTAAGTGATCAGTTGCTTCAAGCTTCTGCTACCTTGACTTCCAGCCACAGTGTACCTTGGCTTGAACTTCAAGCTAAAGTAAGTAAAACCCCCAGAAGTTGCTTTTGCTAGAGTATTTTATCACAGCAACAGGAAAAGAAACTAAGATGGGGTTAGAAAGCCTGGTACAAATGATATACTTTTTAATGGAAGGTGGGAAAGAAAATGCTAAGTTTGCCATGCAGAAGCACTAACAAATGAGCTAACAGCAGACAACATGGCCTTATGATGTGTCAATAGATGACAAAACTGCCAAGGTGGCTATCGTTTCAGAGCTTAAGTATTCTCCTGATGAGTTTAAGAATTGTCCATAACTCATTTTAGAAAGTGACTTCTTCAGTGACACTTTTGCTGTCACTTTCAACATAAGAAAACAATTTTTAATGTTTTCATAGCTTTAGTCATCATTCCCAAGTTAAGTGTAAGAAACCAGGATTAACTGTTTAAAAAGACTTCTGCATTAGGAAATTGCTGATTTATGAGAAGAAACTTGGGAAAATTGAAACCCATTACTGAATTATAACACAAAGGAGAATGTTAATTCAACTCTGGGCTTACCACCAATTCTTTTTTTTTTTTTTTTTGGTGCACAATTCCTGAAGGTACTGCAATACCAGGTCGATGCATGGAGTGGATGGAGCAAGCTTCTATTACAAATCCTAATTACAAAAATCCATTTAATACATTGTCCTCGGATAGAGGACGTAGCAGATATTAAACTGATAAAAACAGATACTACACTTGGTCTTAGCCAAAAGGCCGAGAAGCAATACCACTAATTTTATTAGTCAGAGGTGATTTGTATGACTGACTGTAATAGTCAAAGTGGTTAACCACAGGCATAGAAGGAAAAAGACTGGGAATCAGCTCACTACTCTGGTTATATAGACTAAATAATCTTGCTAAATCAATCTCTATAACCCCAACTTTACCCACAACATGGAGATTCTAATATTCAACTTAATAGCACGATATATAATGTAAAGGCTAGAGAGCTATGTAATAAGAGATATTTACTGTTGTATACTCAGAAAGTATTTTTTTTATTGCTTAGCTACTTTTAATGCTATAACTACTTAAAAACAATAGTAAAACATATATTGTGAAGACTAATTCATAAAGTGCTTAAAATAGTGCCTGCCCTACATGATGAACTATGAAACTGTTGTCAGCTATCATTAAGTAGAAGCTATCTACTTATCACTGAGTAGACTGTGTTGTTATACAATGTCACTATCAATCTGCTTTTAAGAGTTCCTAAAGAAACCATGACCCACTTACCAACCTACCTACATCCCGTTTTCTTTGTTTTCCCATGTCTAAGACATAATAGCTTGCTGTTCACTTTCAGTATCAAGATAATTCAAAGCATTAGAGTTGAAAGAATCTTGAAATTTTCAAGATTTAACCACACATCTTTACCAGACTTTACAGATGGGTTTATGCCTTCTGCCATTAAAATAAAAGCAAGTCTTGTGTAGTACATAAACACACATGACTATTTCTAGGAGAGAATCAAGGAATTCCAACCATGCCCTAAGAATTCTCTGGCTCCTAGAAAGTACCAGGGCTCTTATACAATAAAATCTGTTTCACAGATTATGGGGGGGGGAGAGGGAAGGCTCATCCAGAGGGTTAAATAAGTAAATTAATGACAAAGCAAGAACTAATGGCAAGACTCTCTTATTTCATCATTAAGCATTTTCTCGCTGCTTCAAACTTCCCACATAAATTGGCAGCACTCCACTCCCAAGTAAGCTTTATTCTATGTATTTCATCCAGAAGTTTGCACTATAAGCACAAGCCTCCCCACACACACACCTACCCACTCCACCCTCCACACACACAGTTTCAAAACAGATAAAATCCCAGTACCTAACTGAGAAGGGTACACAAAGTGTTACCCTTAGCAAAGCTATTTGCAATTAATCTGCTAGGAAAAGGAAAATCAGTTTTTGTCCAGTGAAGTGTCACTTGGGTGTCACACTCCAGGGGAAGGCTCCATGCTCAGGAATAGTTGCCCAACACAAAATATATTCCAGGATTTTATGCACATTTTTTCTTTGTCTTTTTGGGTTGTTTGTCTTGATTTAATTTTTTTTTTTCCTTTCAGTGAGAGAGAACACTGAACCCTATGAGAGAACATGAAATCAAGTGGGTAGGTCTGGGAGGAGTAAAAGTACGATGATCAAAATGTGGAAAGTCTTTTAAAAAGTTATAAATACAATACAAAATCTAGTTCTGAATACTCTAGTGTAAAGGAAGGTTACTATGATCCATGTGAGCCAAACCCACAAAGTCATCTGGAAGATTCTATCAACACCTTTTCAAAGACTATCACAGAATATATTTGTTGAGAATCCTGGACATGGTTTCTAAGCACATTCTGTGCTTTTGTCTTCCTACTAATTACTTTATCTACTTCCTAATCCCTTATTTGTTATTTTTCTGCCTCATCTATGCCTCGATATATCTTTAAAAGGTCATGTTAAACATGTTATATAGGGCATGGTATATTGTTAATAAGAAAAAAACGAGAAAGATTTCAAGAATATTGAGTAGGAAAAAAAGAAATTGTGCTCTACCCCAGTATTTGGTACCCTCCACAAAAAGATAAAAATATCTTTCTATTCCTTTGACTTTAGTTCTTGTTGCTAAAGGCAGCCTATAGAACATCTAAATAAAATTCTCCCTTATTTGCATTTATTACAAAAAATAAAAAAGATGTTAAAAGTTACAATTAACAGAAAATGAACATAACACTACTCTATAAACCACTCAAATATGGCTAGAAATGTAGCTCAGTTGGTAGAGTACCTGCCTACCATGCGATTAAACCTTAGGTTCCTCCTCACTTCCACAGTGAGTGTGCATGAAGGCACACTCTTGCAATTCTGGTGGAGACGAGGATCAGAAGTTCATCTTCTGTCACAGAATGAGTTTCAGGCCAACCTGGACTACCAGAGATTCTGCACCAAAAGATTTCAAATCTTTTCACAGTCATTAGTTTTCCAGATAATCCAAAATAAAAATAAAACTTCCTCCAATCAGCCCTAAACTACCTTAAAAGCTACACATAAGCAAACAATGAATGTGGAGCTAGAATAAAAGCTCAGCACTTAAGTGTACTTTCTCACAACAGAAGACCTAGTTCTGAGCACCATCTAGTAGATCACAAAGAATTTTAACTCCAGTTACAGGCAACCTGAGGCCCTCTTCTGAGCTCCAAGGGCAGCAGGTACAAATATATACATGCAGGTAAACTCACAAAAATAATAAATCTAAAACAACAACAACAAAAAGTGAATTTAACTAAAGCATTTACAAACTCCAATGCCTTCACCTGCCAAATAGGTAATGCATAACTCACTCCTCCCTGCAAAGGCTGAAGGATCTATGTGAAAAAGGGAGAGATGGTAGATGATTTAAAGGAAACTGTTTTCCAGAAACATCAAAGATGCACATCAAATGTGATAGTATGCACAAGACTTGAATAAGCTCAAACCAGAAAAAATATCACAGTTCAGAAGAGAGGATGTAGGCATGAAGTCCTGTCCAAAACTAAAAAGTTATTGGTATTTGATGGCTGCTAGGAGAGGAAAACTCAAGTCATCTTTAATGGTATTGATGGAAACATCGACACCTGGTAAATCCACATCTACTCATACTCAGGAGTATTTGCCCACACAAACTGGACTTGATATACAGAGAAACCATGAAGCTGGATGAGTAGGGAGGTAGGGGAGGATCTGTGAGAAGTTGAGGAATATGATCAAAAGAATTCATATTATCTCATAATAATAAGTTATAACCATTCATAATAAATCTCAAAGAATTAATAAACATAAAATACTTCAAAAATTACTTCATTTCAACATATACACATTTTTCTTAGTTTTAAAATGTCGTTTCTGGTATATTCTAATTAAAACCAAGACAGCACATATATTTAATGTGAAACAGAAACATGAAGGACATAAAAATAAAATGTTTGGCTAAGCATGCTGAAAAGGCAGTCATTTCAAAGATACTGCTTGTATGTGTCTGCACAAGGAGCTGTGCTAGGTTTCATGACAATGGTTGTACAGGTCTCCACTGTTCTGTCCTGGATTCAATTCAGTAGATAAGCCATACATTATATTAAGGGCATTAGCCCACCTTTTCTGAAGGTTTGCTTTCAGTGGCTCCAAATATTATATGTAAAATTTTGAAAATAAACAATTTCTAAGTTTAAAATAATAGTGTTTCAAGGACATGAAACTTTACTGTCTTACACTGATGACCTAACAGACTGAATCAATGCTCTGTCTAGAATTTTCATGCTGCATTAGGCAGCACCCTATCCCCAACCTCTACTTACAAACTCACTTTTCAGATCCACAAGTAATTCTTTTATTTAATAATTAATTTTTACACTAAATAACAGGGGTATATATCGTAATGACTGCTATGAAAACTGCTAAAGAACAGTGCTGAGTACAACGAAAGCATACTTTTAACCAACAGGGTAAAACCCACCAGAGATCACTAGAAAAAAGTGGTCACTGCTCTAAACCACTAAGCATCCAAGAAGAAGTAGGAACAAATCACGAGAGGAGGAGATGATTGAGTGAGAGAAACAAGGAGGGAGAGGAAAAAAAGAGAGATAGAGAGCTTAATAGAGGAAACCAATGTGGGGTTGGAAAAAGACCGGGAAACCTCCAAGAACTCACAGGATGTCCCTGGCTAGGTCTCCAACCAATAGTGAAGGTGTTGCCTAAACAGGACTTCCCCCATAATCAAATGAATAATCACCTTAAGTGCCATCAACAGAACTTATATCCAACAATGAATAGAGGTAGAGGCAGAGGCAGAGATACATGGCTGAGCCCTGGGCTGAGTCCCTGGTACAGCTGATAGCTGGGGAGGAGACTCTATATGAGCAAGGGGATAGGGACTATGAAGAAAATTCTCACAATAATAGCTGGCTGGAGCTCTAAGGAGCTCACTGTATCAAGAACAGCCACCTGGGAACCATCTGGAAAAGGAACTAGGCCCTCCATTGATAGGCAACTGTCCACTGACATGGGCAATATGTGGAGACTCAAGGGAGGGTTCAGACTGTGTTTATGTGCATTGACTGGCACCTTGAAGCCCATTCCCTCCAGAGGATCAGCTAACCCAGTCTGGATATTAGGATGAGAAAATTGGACTTGTGTGGCATGGATGCTGAGCTAATTTACCTTGGGACCTCTTGCCCTTTCTGGAGAGGATATGGGGGGATGGGGAGGAGGGAGGCTGAAGGCTGACTGGGAGGGGTGGGAGTTGGAACAATGGGATACATGGATTAAAAAAAAGGCTTTATTCTATAAAACAAACAAACAAAAAACTGGTCACTTTCCTTGAGACAGGGTCTCATGTAGCCTAGGCTGGCCTTTAACTTACTCTGGCTGAAGATGACTGTTAAAAATCCTGATCCTCTTGACTTTGCTTTCCAAGTAATGTGGGTCACCACTAATTCCACCCCAGCTTTGATAAAAAAAAAAACTTCAAAATATTAAGTTGGAACAGGGACAGACTTTTTCAAAACAGAGGATGTGAGAATTCTCAGAGAATTTAAGTGATGTAATTTTTTTTGTACTAAGGAAAAAAACAACAAAAACAAGTAAACAAACAAAAACACCTATGGGAGAAATATGTAAAGCAGAATAGAGTAGTGCCTGGTGGAGGCTTTAAGACTGGCATAAATACACACATATACCTCTAAGACTAGTTACACTACTTTAAGAAAGAAGCATAAAAAATAAAAGATGTAAGGAGAAGAAACTTAAAAAGTGCCAAATTTCTGTTTGGATGACTAGAATGACAACCCTACTTTATTTGGAGATGCCCAGTTTGAAGGGTGTCGCAGACAATGAAGGGTGTCTTCAACTAAATAGATAAGGTGAGCCAACTTCTGAGAATAATGTTAGATATATAATTTGGGAATCATGTACAGAAGCACAAAGAGTTGTAACAGTGAGTAGTGCAGTACGGGAAGAAAATCCATGTGATTATAGAGGAAGAAAAGGAGAGTGTAGAGGAGAAACAGCTAAGAAGGAGCAGGTAGAATAGCAAAGAGAAGGATTGGCAATGCTCTTTGTATTCACAGATGTATTGCTCCTCCCTCCATGGTGATCCCAGTAAAGACAAAACAGAACAAAAACTGAGATAGATGCTTAACTGGGACATATTTAGAGAGTGAACATTAAAAAAGAAAGAGCAAATTCCCACATTTGCTAATGAAGCATTTACTTGACAGGTAGGTAAGAACCCCGAAATGGTGATTCATCAGGAGTATTTATTTTATCCTGAGCATGAGTGGCTTGAACATGACCAGTGCTGACAAAATCAATTAAAAATAAAGACAAAAAAAATTAGAACTATCAAAAACTTAAGGGTACAGACCAGGTCGTAGGGTATATGGCTCCTAATACAGGTTAAAAAAACAAAGCTGGCCTATGACAAAATTAAATGTCTTCCTGCATTAACACAGGTGGGTAAGGAGAAAATTGCACACTAGTCCTACCTGATACTTTCACTTTTCTGAGAGGGAGACAGTAAAGTCTTTTACTAAGAGAAAAGCCAGAGGGCCAGAGGAATGAAGAGAAATAACCAGGAGAGCACTATCATCAGAGAAAAGGAGCCTAAAACTCTTCAGACAATGAAGAGGGCTACCAGAAGGTCTGTGACAGTGGACAAATGCTGACACTGACCCATCTAGCATGAGGTTTCCTCCAGCAGAGCACAGGAAAGGACAGATAAGTCCCAGATCTATCCAGCACTATGCTACCATATGGGTCAACAAAAACATTAAGGGTTTAGAAATATTAATACTATCTAATTTTTACCAAGCTTATTACTATAGCCATGCTTTACATAAATGGTTCATATAAGCCCATCACTACCCATTTGGTGGTTTGGTTTTTTTTTTTTTTTTTTTTTTTTTCCATATTAGAAGAGAGTACCATTACAGAAAGTAACATCTGATATGGTCATTCTAAGTAGAGTCATATATAAATCTTGAGGTTTCATTAATTTGAAAACAAAAATAAAATAATTTTTTAAAAATGAGTACACATAATTTTAAAA